>JAECWJ010000642.1:0-62388 GCA_018150375.1 Drosophila sturtevanti
ATTGCGATTTTCCTTTATGAGGCAAAAACTAGATAGAAAAATTACAACTTCTAAAAGTAGTGCTTCAATAATCCTTCGGCAGCATTTGGAAAATGCCAATGCATCCGAAGAATGCAATCCACTTGAATATTGGAAAGTAAGTAGATGCATTATACTATTGAACACGGAATATAATATTGTTAACATTTTTTGGGTACTCCTCGAAAAAAAAAGCCGTAAAAAAAAAAAAAAAACAATTTTTTTAAAGTGCCGGGGTGGGCGTGGGAAATAATGAAGAAGAAGGGAAGGCAGGCAAATCATATCCGACCGTCGTTGCTCTTTAAAACCTAAAATCAAGTAAACCAATTATTATTTTTAAACAAAAATTTGAAATACGATGATCTCTATTTAGAATATAAGGAATTAATAAGAATTTTTTTTTTTTTCTTAGACCTTAAGAGCTTAATTGAACTGTTATTTTGTTATTTTTTAGATCATAAGGAATTAATATGAATTCTTTTTTGTTTTCTTAGACCTTAAGAGCTTAATTGAACTGTTATTTTGGTTCTTTTTAGATCATAGGGAATTAATATGAATTGTTTTTTGTTTTTTAGAATAAGATATTAAATTGAATTCATAGTTTTTTTTTAAAAAAAAAAAGCAACAAATTCTAAAAGAATATAAAAATACTTCTTCATCAATGATTTTAAAATTCCAGTGCAAACATCGAAAACACCGATGTTTCATCGATGTTTGGTTTGAAAAATATCGGTAATATTGATGGTCGCAAACATCGATGTTTTTCCAGCTTACTGCACGGCGGTAATCAATTAATGGTGCGAGTGCTGCAAGCAAAATTTTGGATTCCCAAGGTAAAGAACGCAGTGAAGGCCCACGTCCGTGGATGCAAGGTGTGTATTCTCTGGATGCGCCGGCAGCAGACGCAACTCATGGGCGAGCTTCCCCGAGTACGGCCACCTTTGCCCGGCCTTTCAAGCACACTGGCATTGATTTCGCTAGCCCCTTCGAGATAAAAAATTATACCGGACGAGCCTGTCTCATCACCAAGGGTTACGTCTGCGTATTTGTATGCTTCAGCACGAAGGCCATCCATCTCGAAGTGACTTCGAATCTGACCACGGAGAAGTTTCTGGCGGCGTTCTCCCGATTTGTGTCGCGGACAACGGCAAAACCCTTGTTGGGGCATCCAAGTCCCTGGGAAGGGATTTTTTGGAGGCGACGAAGCGTTGCATTACCAACCGGTTTGGACAGCGAATCCTATCCTGGCATTTCATTCCGCCGAGCGTACCTCACATGGGAGGTTTGTGGGAAGCTG
The DNA here is from genome assembly GCA_018150375.1 of Drosophila sturtevanti. Taxonomy (NCBI): domain Eukaryota; kingdom Metazoa; phylum Arthropoda; class Insecta; order Diptera; family Drosophilidae; genus Drosophila; species Drosophila sturtevanti. Next base: position 1,316 of record JAECWJ010000642.1, read on the forward strand.
GGGTGAAGAGCTTCAAGACCCTGTTTTACCGATCCACTGTCAACACCCGATACACCTTTGAGGAACTCTCCACCCTTCTGTGTAGGATTGAGGCGTGTTTGAATTCGCGTCCCATTTCGCCTATGAGCGAAGATCCGGCAAATCTTGTGTCCTTGAGTCCTGGACATTTCCTAGTGGGAGGCCCCCTGGTGGCCATCGCCGAGACAGAGATCCATGCGGAACCAATGTCGTTGGTGAATCGCTGGCAACGCCTGAAAGCGCTTCATCACCACTTCTACCGACGCTGGAAGGGCGAGTTGAGCTTGTCCACACCGGGTCTGACGGCTTAGTACGTGTCGCCGACGTACGGACCTCACGTGATATTATTAAAAGGCCGGTCGCGAAGCTGATTCGCCTACCCAGCGACAATGAAGCAACTCCTCCTCAAATGTGACACTGCCGCGACTATCCGCTGCGTTTCCGTCCTGTTTGTCCACGTTTCCGTTGTTCTATGTCCCGTGTTGCCAGGTACATAGGTTTTAATCATTTCTTCTCGTTCCAGCACTTTCATTCTACAACATCGATATGGCACCGCCTTCCCGTCAAGCAGCCCGTCGCCACACCCAGGGAGGAAACGCATACCGTTGCCGCGTCTGTCGGGGAGTCCACGGGCTCCGGCAGTGTCGACGGTTCCTGAACCTGCGGGCGGAAAAACGGCTGCGGGCAATGCTGGTAAATAAATATTGCGCGAATTGTCTGGCCCACGAGCACTCGACAGGGTCTTGTTGGAGTTCGGCGGGATGTCGCCGCTGTGGAGGAGCCCACCACACTTTACTGCACACGGTCGACTCCGGAGTCAGTAGGGCCTACCGAGCGTCACCCCGACCGTATCGGACGCCGGCTCGTGGCACGACAGATGGCGAAACCACGGGCAGCTCATCCCGAGCGCCTACCCTAGCGTCTCTGCTGCACCTGCGGACGCTTCACGTCATGCCGACAGCGGTGGCCGGATCAGCGCGACCTTCGCCGCGGATCTAGGACTGGCGGTAGCCCCAGTGGGCAAAGATCAAGCTTGCCATGCCATAATCCGCTCCCGGCTTCCAGAAGGAGGTCGTGCTGAAGGTCGAAAAGGAACTGCATATTCGCACTCCTAGCCGGGAGGTTCCCGCCGCAGTCCAGGGAAAATTCGTCACGCTGGTCCTAGCGGATCCCGGCTACCACCATCCGGCTGCAGTGGCATTGGTGCTTGGAGCCGATATCTACCCGGAGGTCATCCAGCCCGGATGTGTGCCCGGCCAAAGTGGCATCCCGGCCGCCCAGAGCACGGTGTTCGGATGGATCATCTCCGGCTCCTGCGGCATCTAGGCGCTCCCGGACGATGCCGCTCCCTATCCTCCCACTTGCCCACCGGGCTATTGCAACTTGTTGCAAGGGGGGCGGTATGTTCACGCCGACGGTGACCAGGAGCAGCGGTGGGGAAGATTTATGGCCAGGTGCCGGACGGGCACACTGGCGAGTGACGAGCAAGTTCGATGGAAGCCGCCATCACGCACAGTTGTATTTTTTCTTGCCTTTTGATTTTTTATATATATATATTCCCTTTAAAGTAAAAATTATTTCTCGCGCTAACATTGAATAAATAAGTGCATCCACATATACAAAGCCAAAAAAACGAATCTACGTTTTTTTCTGTATAATTCCTCTGCCCAAGGTCGATTTACCAACAGGGACTGGCCCCTTACATCGTTTGATGGGATTTATCTACATAGCTGGATCAGAGCTCCACCCTCCTACACAATCATCTCTATTTTTTCTTTTTTTAATTCTCCGTATATAGATCAATACGGAAAAATTTGTTTCGATATTATTATATTTTTTCCGTTTTTCTTTCTTTTTTTTTTTTGGGTTGTATTTCCTCAGAAGTGCTAAGGGAACTCATTGTATACTAATTTTGTATACTCTATATATGAAAAAATACATTGAACTCCTATTCGTTCATGAAAGGAAAAATAATCGTTTCTTTAATATAAATTGTTCTCTTTTCATCTTTCCATAGTTTTTAATTGTTTAAATATTTAATGGGAGAAAAAAATTTTCTTTGAAAGTCAAAAATTAAAGTTTTATTTAGGTGACAATTTTATTGTAATGAAATTATTACGAGATTTATCAATTGATCATAAACGTTTTAATGCAGCTAAGTATAGTTACTCAGCTCCAGAGACATGGAAGTATTAGTATTGTTTTGTACTTTCCTATTCTGGCTTACACATTTGTAAAACTTGTCAAAAGTTTCTTTTCCTTGTCGGATATGGTGAGTTAGTTGCTCCCAATCCATACCTTATTTATGTTTATTTTCATATTTATTTTTATTTCTTGGCTTTTTTTTGTTAAAAAAAAATTCTGAAGTTTAGGAACAAAAAGTAAATTACATTTTATCTGTTTCTTTTTTTTCTCTGCTTCGCTTCTCATTTAAAATTGTTGGTTCCTTTCGTTTTTTATATTTTATACGTTTTTTTTTGTATTAATTGTTTTACATGTTCCTACCTATTTCTTCGTATAGCTTTACGGGCTATACGGCTATTGCGCAGAAAAGGTTCCGCTCAATTTTACAAAGATTTTCTTATAAGTATATTATATTATGTTATATTATATTAAACATATTTTTCTTAAGCGGTGTGCGCTCTGTGAAGCGCTGTCGGATCTCTTTTCCTTGGTCCGTCTTGAAACGCCAAACGGGACCGCTGCTGACTGCACAGGCTTTTTTTCTTCTCTTTTATTTGTGGTACGTTTTTTTCTACCAGCATCAGCTGGTCGTCGCCGGTTGTCTAGCTGATGCTCCCTCGAAGGTGTAAAAGGCGGCCTGCCTTTCACACTTGTTGTCTCTGCTTCCTTGTTGTATTGGGTCATCAGGGTCTTCTTCCTTTTAGAAACACCTGCAGGTAATTCTGGGTGGGAGGTGCTTCCCTTTTCTCAATAGGAGCAGGATTGGGGCAGTCGTCACTCATATATTTGGATTGCTGCGTCAAGCGGTGCCGGTGCTGGTCTTCGCACAGGTCATATTTATTTTGTCTCGTTTTTCTTCACATTCGCTTTTTCTGGTATTGAACTGTGTTTGTGTTCTTCTTCCCTATGGATTAGCGCATTTTCTCAATTATCTCCTTGTGTAGACGTTTAAACATCATATTGTTGTTTTTGTTTTGCAACTTATTTAAGCCATTTTTTTTTGACAATAATGAATTCTTTTGCCACTTTGAGTTATTTCTTATTTTATTATATTTAAATGGTGTAGGCAAAGCCTGTGTTTATTCATCTTGGTCTTGTCTTCGATTCATTCTTAATTCTCTAACAATTGTCTTGTACAGCTAAAGACCGCGAGACTGCGCTGCCAGTGACGCCGGCAAAGAAGCGGTCTGCTTATGTATAAATGCTTATGTATGTAAAAAGCTGGCGAAGAGTCGCCGCAGGGGAGAGAGGACGTATCATGTTCACTTGGTGACAGAGTCGTTGCGTTAAATATGACGACTAAGCACTGTCCATTCCCATGCATCATATTACCGAAATGCATGGTACTTGGATTGTATATTTATATTGCAACTAAGTGCTACAATATATTTGAATATGTGAACATGCTACAAAACATAGAAGTAGGAGACCCCGTGTTATTAAAGAGTTAAACAGTTCATCAACTAGACAATAAATATTTAGGACCATTTAAGGTAATAGAAATAGGAATTAATGATAACATTATAATTAGAGATGGTAAGAAGAAAGAACAAAAAGTTCATAAAGACAGATTAAAACTATATATAAACTAAACGTTTCATGAAACATGGTCTGATCAACCATCAAATGAAACATAAATTTGTTTAATAGAAAAAAAAAGAGCAAGAGGATAAAAGATGAAAAACTAAACCGAAAAGAAAACTTTTTTAAATTTAAAAATTAAAATTTGAAAGGAAAATATTAATCAAAATACAGAATTTGTTAAGGAAAGGAGGAGAGAATATTAACTAAAGAAAAAAGAAAAAAAAAGGAAGTTATTATTTTAAAATTTTTCGTTTCTTCCCTAATATAATTTTTCTAATACACAATATAACCTAATATAATACACAATATATTCTAATATAATTTTTCTGACATACACCTTATACAAAAATTGAAAATGACTCCAGTATCTACGTCATTTCCTTAAAAAGGGAGTTGTAGTAAATGCACCCTACAATATATATAGAGTATAAGCTGAATTCACTTTGTGACACTTTGTCATAATTCATATAGAACTCAAGTGACCACAACAACGTAACGTAAACATTCCAGCGCATAACGAAACATTCCGATCCACTGCCTATGTGCAGACGGACCAATGGTAGCGCGTGGGAATGCTGAGCAAGCACTTTGCTGCTCAAGTGGTTCACATATGTAATGTATGCCTTCTGCGTACATATATACATTCTACATACATATATATCATTACCACTGATTTTCTATTCCTTATTGCAATTAAGGCCCTTCGTATATTTCTTATCATCAGACCATTAAAAGTGCTTCCACACATCCGAAATCTTATTTTTCTTTCTTTGTATGGGTTTTCCGGTCTCAGAACCTTTCTCACTGTGGGAGCTGCTGCAATCGCAATGAGGAGCAGAACGTTTACCTTAAAATACGCAAATATTTTGTAGAAATGGTTTTAAACTGATTGAAAAGTACATACATATATAACCTTTTTGAAAAAAGTGATCCATTTCTTTCATTTTATACTTCTAACGTTTTCTTTCTCTACATGTGCTCACTAGGGACGCCTTAAACAAATTTAAACGCGAATATTTCTTTAGTGGTGTGCAAGCCAAACTACTCAGTCTACCAATAGTATACTATCGCATATCACATCAAACTATCGCTAGTTTGGTGAATAGGTAGTGCCGTACCCTCAATAATGTCGATAGTGCCGTCGATAGTCCTCCACCTCCAGTGATTACCTGGGTAATAGTAAGGTTGTCGAAGATTTTTAAAGTATCGTATCGATAAACTTATTTTAAGCTTCGAAAAAATATCAATATGATATTTGATATATCACTTTAAAAATATCGATATAACAATAATTTTAGATATATTTTATTTTACTTTTTTTCCATAATTCATATGAAATCAGTCACAAAAAACATGAATAACTAGACTTTCACCTAGTTTTTATTACTTTGAGGCACAAATTACACTTGACAGAGCCATTTTTAAACTCAGAGTAATGTGTTTTCATCATTTCTAAGTTTTATTTTTGCGCTCGCTACAAGAGTGACCAACTCAAATATATCTTAAAATATCGCAAAAATGTATCGCATATTCGATATTTGGGGGAAAAAATATCCCGATATCAATATTTATTTTTATGTAAAAAATATTGATATTTCGATAAATTTTCTATAACCCTAGTTAATAGATTCCTCTGGATAAAGACAAAGTAAGAAAATGATCCATGGATTGCTAACTAATATAAGTCGCCATTCAGCGTACTCGCAACTTCTTATTGGGGCAACATCTGGTTGGTAAGAACTTTCTACACTGCACCTCTTCATGAATAAGCAAACGTTAATATGCATACACGTATGTATGTAAGTATGTATGTCTGTCCATATAAATATTTTTATTCAATGCTCAATGTTTGGATATATGTATGTACATGCATACTATGTATGTAAGGCTCATACGTTAGGTACATATGTACATATGTATGGATGTACATATATACATACATTCATACATATGTATATACATACATGCATACATATACACATCTATACATACATATTTACATATTCATAACAAGATATGTATGTATATACATAATATGTATGTTTATGGATATGTATATGTACATACATATGTATGTATGTATGTATGAATGGCCCAAGCCATTCGGTTACGTATGAGATACTGCTAACAAATTTCCTTATTGTTTACCATAAGACAGATTGCAAAGCAAAATAACGTTAAAAAAAAGTTTAGTTTTATCGTTATATGTATGTGTAAAAAATAGCTTCAAATTTCGTTTGTTTATCTTTTATGCTGGATTCTGCGTTAATTATTCTTAGTTTTTCGTTTACTGTTCTCTGAACTCTTTCCACATCGGAAATACCTTTTTTGCTTGTTGTTATACTTATTTTAACGTTTTCAGATTTAAGCCAATTTTGGAATGCTGCGCATATGAAAGCTGTATCCTTATCTGCTTTGATTTCTAAAGGTTTGCTCCTTTTTTTTACAGGTTAATCACGACTTTTAACTTCAACTACTTGAGTAAATGTCTATGCAAGATAAAAATTGTTGATTGTCAATTAAAAACATAGAAGTCCATGACAAATTTTTCTAGTGTTAAATATTGCTGGGATGGTTCCGAAAGTTAAATTAGTGTTCCGCTTTTCTGATTTTAATAAATTGCATACATACATACATACATACATACATATATCGCATTCATTGATGAAGTTTTGAATTTGCTTTTGATAGTCTAGATAATAGTATTTTTCTTTGAACCAATTCTGAGTTTTAGTGATGCCTGGGTGAAATTAGTTTTATGATTCTTTAAAATTATTTCCTTAAATTCTGCATAAGTTTGACTACTTTTAATTGATAAGTAGTTCTTAAAGTTTTAGTTTGACTGTCTGAATTTCTAATTTCAAAATAGGCTTGTTGAAATATTTGAAACTCTGAGTCCTTTTGAAAGTAAAGTGCGTTATTTTTCGAGCATAAATAATGCTTTGTAATTTCTTTATCTGATAGATTGGCCATTTATACATATATACCATATGTCTACTTTTGTTTTATGAAAAAAAGGGTGGATGTTAACTTTATCTTCGTTTTTATATTTTAGAGCCTTTTCTGAAATGGCTATGAGGTTTTGATTATCTTTATTAGCACTGAACTGTCACTCTGGAGCTGCTTGTTTCTTGACATAGATAGTTTTCATCTATTTTAATTCTGGAAAGGACATCAGCCATATGATTTTCTTTTCCTGGTAAGCATTTTATTTTATAGTTAAATTCGTTTAATTTTATCTTCCATCTCTGTAGCTTCATGTTGAGTTGTTTAATATTGTCCAACCAGACAAGAGGTTTGTGATTACTTAGAATTTCGAACCGTCTATCGAAAAGGTATGGCCTGAAATATTTCATTGCCCATACGATGGCTAGTTCTTTTTCTATAGCTGAATAATTGAGTTCATGTTCATTAGGAGATCTACTAACAAAAGATATTGGTTTCTAGTCCTGTAAGAGGGACGCGCCTAAAGCTATATTGCTAGCATCTGTAGTAAGATAAAAAGGTTTTCTTGAAATCGGGGTATGCGAGTTTGGAATCACTAATAATGAGGCATTTCAATTTTTCGAAAGCTGAAATACACATAATCAGGGGGGTTTTTTTCAATCTTAAATATTTTTTTAATCTGAGGTTTAGAGGTTTTACAATATGTGTGAAGTTGGGATTGATTTTGCGGTAGAATCCGCATAATCTAAAAAATGATTTTATTTCTTTCTGGGTCTCGGGGATTGGAAACTTTAAGATTGCTTTGACTTTATCTGGATTTGGTTTGATGCCTTCTGTGGTTACGATGTGTCCGATAATTGGCGTATCCTTCTTTAAGAATTCGCATTTATCTAATTGTAATCTTGATTTTCGAATAATTCCGTTCTACGTCAAATATTTGTAGCTATTTGTAAGGGTGTTTAGTTTGGATGTTGTACTTTATTGTACTGGTAAAGGACAAATTTTCACCTTTCCTATACTGGATGTCGTTATAATCATGCAAAATTTTATTTAGTTTGTCTGTTTCTTCTGAATTTAAATGATCAAGTCGAAATTCGTTCCTTTCTTCAATACAGTTGTTAATTTCATATGCAAATGAGTCATATTCGGATTCTGGGGGTGGGTAAGGTATTGATTGTAATGTTTCTTCTTTATTAGTGAATTTGAAGTATAATTTGTAATTTGACAGCTTTACACTATTTTCATTATAGTTAATAATGGCCTGGCACGATTTTAAGGTATTTTCTACCCAACAGTATAGTATGTATAAGAGATTTGACGGCAATAAAAGAAAATTTCGGACCATTCCACCTACTTTGGCCACTGGAACTCTCTATTTGTCTTTTAGTATGCCGATTCATCACTGGATCTTAATTCAGCAGTTGATTCTGATGATTTACAGGGTTTTGTTGTCTAGCCTGATTTAGATTCTGTTGGGAATCTTCTCCAAGCTATTGGTTATTTTGAGGATTGGAATTGGGATGATTTAAACTATTGTGTTGATTATTCTGCCTATGATAGGTTTGACCTAAGTTATTTTGCCCTGATTTGTTGTTAGATCGTGCTGAATTATTTTGATTATTGGATCTTGGTTTGTTTGTCGAGCCAGAGACCCTCTCTCTGGGCTACTTGTTATATCACTGTTTTAATTTAGATAGTGTAGAAATATCAAATTTCGCTAATGTCATTTAAAGACTGTCTGATAATCTTTTAATCTTTTGGTGATAACGTCTTTAATTGTGCTATTCAGGGCATTTGTATATAAAATGGTATTGGCGGCATCGCCTTCTAACTCTAGCTTATTAATAATCATAAAAGATTTAAATTTTAAATCTTCGATGAACTAACCAAAGTTTGCTCCAAAATTGTCGTGGTACAGGCGCCGCAGGAGTTCTTCATAAGGGGTTTGTGTCTTAAATTCCCTTATGAGGGCGGCTCGTAATTCGTTCTCCAGTGAGTTGAATTTCGATTGTGTCAACTCTCCGGATGAATCTACTTAGCGTTAAGGCATTACCATCAAAAATGGGCACTTGTCTTCTGGGTGAGGTGGGCCTCGAACAATTCCAATGTCATGTAGAGCACTTCGACTTTGCTGTCGCGCTTATATTCACAACGTACAAGTATATTTAGCACTTTCTGGACTTTGCAAGGCACTGCTCCTCTTATATATTCCAAATTTTAGATACACAAAGGTCCTGGTTTTGCCACAGTTTTGGCACTTTAGTACAAAAGGTCTGGGTCGTTAAACACAAGTTTTGCACTATGCTAAACCACTCTGTTTTATCCTACCAATCAATGTGTAAATGTGTCCTGCGTACAATTCAAGTCTTGCCAGCGCATATATACAAGGCACAATGTTGCGTTTGGTGAAAGTCACCTCAAGAATTGAGCTATCTAAATGATAACGAAAAAGTCTAACTTTGGCTGTTGTGTAGAATCGGTATCATAGCATTAAAAATACTATTCGGTTTGGCTGCATGAGGTGATGTGAAAACTTTTCGAGCGTACAGCCACCTGATTTGCCTGTTTTAGAACAGACACATAAAACATGTGTCATAAAAACTTCCCGTTTTTAATGGAGCTGGCGGCACTCGTCGTCTGCTTTTGTAAGCAAGCGACGTCCTCGAATTTGGTTTGTTAAAATTTATTAAATTCTCTTTGGCTTGTTCAGAAACTTCCTAAAAATTTCCGTAACGTGAGCGACTTTCAACACGGTCTAATTTTATAAACATCAATCTTATTAAAAATCCGTTCAAAAATTTTTTCTATAAATATGTAGCTGTAAATTTTCCGGGTTTAAAGGAACCTTCCCTTAAGGACGAATTTTGTAGGAAAGACCCAGATTTCGAAGACTATCAAGCACAAGAAGTGGCGTCGAGGAAACTTTATATTTTACAGTGTTACAACGAAATATATGTAAGTTGTCAGCAGAGCAAGTTCTCTAAATGACAAGGTGGATTTTTCGTCAGTTTCAGATATACCGTGTCCTAACAGATAAGAATTTTCAACGAGAGAATTTAAATTAATAAGCATTTGGAGAAGATTGCACCACTGGGAAACGTAATCAATATGCAGTTACTATAATACTCGGAGACTATCCAGTCTAGCAAAAAATAATTTACCCCCAAGTAATAAATCGATGCCTTGTATATTGTAAAATGTAGGATTGGCTAATTCGACATAAGGTGGTATTATCCATTGGGCAATAGTCAATTCCTATCAGGTGACTATCACCATTAAATTGGTGCCCATTTATTCTGGAATACACATTCCTGCTAACTTCATACTTAGCAACTACTTATGTTATATATATTGTATACTGACGAAACAGTCAGATGTACTTTTAATCTTGGTAATGTCAATTAAACAATGACACAATGATTTGGTTGAAAAAGCTTTAAAATGTAAATATAAAAAAATTGAAGCAAACAAGCAACATAAGGGAATTTCAAGTCACTTGTAAAGTGGATCGACAACACCACCAAACTTAAAAATTGGAACTTCGTTATTTCAGTATACGTTGCAAGCGCTCAGATTCTCGATTTGTCATGTATGTTAGCATATATGTATGCTGATTGTGAATGCATACATAACAGCGAATATAAAATTTTTTAATTGGTTGCATATACATATATTTTGATGTTGATGGAGTTTGATTTATTGATTTTATTGATTTATGTTGGTATTTTTTATCCGATCTGATTCAAACTTACTAGTATGGTGTAAAAGTAGAATAATTATCATCTGTTGTGTTTTAAAAGAGCAAATAATATTTTCAAACGAACTCTTAACGTCGCAAAAAGGGAATTTACCCACAAATTAACTTCACAAATATCCCCAAACACCCCTTCGAAAACAATCTGGCATAACATAAAACGTCTCTGCGGACTTAATCCAATAAACCATACCTACTGCATATTTAACCCACACACCAATCAGTTTACCAACAATAGAACGGAAACCTAAGGGATGCAATATTTGTCACTCCTCCCGCCCATCCGATCGAGGGGCGCAAGCCGCATAACGTACGGCACGAGTAGCGGGGAACACATACCAACAGACAAGTAAACGAAAACTGCTGCTACTTACGAGCTAGATAGGAGAGAATAGAAGATTTTAGAGATCTCTGAACTGATCAATCGGTAAAGACGATTGTAATCAGAACAAAGGACTCTAAAGGGTTCACGCAGAGAAAAGTTAGTAGTACAGCGTTTAAGGAATAAAGGAAGATAGTTTTTAGTAGGCCTGAAAGGTACAGAGAATTCTACTTGGGTCAATAGATCAGGCGAGCTTCTGCATAAAAACTACACCAAGCATTATTCTACGGTTAGTAAGGGAGGTTAATCATGAGGAAAGCTTGACGTTGTGATCCCAGTTCAGACTACGAAGAGCAAATATTAAAACCGCTTTTGCACAGATTCAATTCTCATTTGGTGTGACTCATATTGAAGTGACCAAACACAATATCCGTATTCCAAAATGGGGCGGACCAAAGAGGTAAAGAGGATTTTTGTAGTATAAGTCAAATTCTTTTGACCATCTCTTTATAAATCCGAGAACACCCATTGCTTTGCCAACAATTGCGGAAACATGGGAGTTGAAAGTCAATTTATGGTCCATGAGTACACCCAAATCGTTCATTACATTTAGACGTTCTAATGGACTATTATTTAGGAAATAGGTTATGAGTTGAGGACAGTTTCTATTAAATGTCATAACCTTACACTTTGCAGTGTTTTAATTAAAACGATTGTGTTGACACCAACACGGAAAATTGTTAAGGTCAGCATGTAATCGACTGGGCGAAATCATATCTTAGAAACTAAGGCATAGCTTAACATCGTCAGCATACATTAGCACTCGAGAATGTAACATGACGGAGGGAAGATCGTTGATAAAGATGGTAAAGAGCAGCGGACCCAGATGACTACCTTGAGGCACCCCGAATGTCACTGATGCGTTTCGAATAAGAAGACTTAAAAAAAACTTTCTGTGTTCTGTTTGTTAGGTACTTACGAATCCAACTCAGTAATCATGTTGGAAATCCAATTTCGTTGAGCTTAAAAAGTAGTAACTTATGGTTAACAGAGTCAAAAGCTTTACTGAAGTCAGTATATATGACATCACTTTGCTTAGCTTCTTCAAATCCTTTAATCGTTAAAGATGTAAATTCTCAAAGGTTAGTAGTCGTAGATCTACGTTTGACGAAACCATGCTATGTGGGTGAAACTATAGATGTACAGAAATGTTGCAACTGAGAAGTTATTATTTTCTCAAAAGCTTTTGAAATTAGCCCTATAATTTGGAAATAGCCCTATAATTTGACACATTGGACTTATTGCCCTTTTTGTAGAGAGGAATACTAAAAGATTCCTTCAACATAATCGGGAAAGAGGATGTTTCAACAGACAAAGAGAATAACTTGTGAATAGGCTTGCATAGCGCAAAATCTTAGTACACACCCAGGAATCCCGTCAGGCCCCGGTGAGTACACAGACTTAATTAACTTAAGCATGCTAAGAAGCGTACTTTCATCGAAGAAAGGATTGAAAATACCATTAGACCAATTAGTTTTTTATTTACGAAAGTTTTTAAGCCGACTGGCTTGTTTATTGATTTCTTTTAAACTGAATTTTTATAATTGACAAACTTTATTATTTTATTCTTATTTGCTACCGCTGCTGTCGCTGCTGCCGCTACCGCTGTTGTTGCCGTTGCTACCGCTGTCGCTGCCGCTGCTACCGCTGTTGCTGCCGTTGTTACCGCTGTCGCTGCATTTGGTTAAAGTTGCATTTTGTTGTTGGGTGTTTTTGGCAATTCCCACAGTCTGGCCGTTGCGTAAGAAGTGCTGACACAGCGCACGTGGCGGAAGTTGCTGTGGTTGGGGTATAGAAGTTGTTGTTGTGTCTTCTATTGTGCAGTGGACGTAATTTGAGCTATAAGGCCAACCTGTCGTTGAACCCCTTGCGCAACAGCTTAGTGCGCAAGTTCTTAATGTCGTAGAATTTTATGCGTTAACTCCTCCCCCTTTAAGACGCTGCCGTCCTCGGTAGCGATGTAGAAGCCTTGTTGGGATATCGTAGGTATCTCTAAATTGGGTTTGGGTACTTCTGGTTCTGTGGACGTCTGCTTCTTTATGCAGCATAGTATTTGATTTGCTTTCCAGATTATTATTGCAACGATGAGCATTGCCAGTGTTCCGGAGGTCGTAACGTTCAATGTTGTTACTGTTGAATTATCTTCTCTGATTGTTTCGATTTCTTTGGTGTTGTTTAAGTTTATCTCCTTCAGCATCTGTAGAGAGAGTACCTCCTCCACTTTACTTCTTTGTGTTTTTAATTGTAAAAGGGGTGGTATGGCTTCGGCATATGATAGCACTTTTGTCTCATACACTTCGTTTGCTACTCTTACTGTTGTGTTGGAGGCTTGGATCAAGAAAGTTCCTTCCAGTGAAGTTTCCTCTCCGTCAATGTAGATGGAACCGTTGAAGTTGTTCAGCAGTATCGTGCCGGGCAGCAACTCCTCGTGGTCTGGTACATGCTGGTTATTTATTGTTCGGCAATTTGGTTTTCGGTTGCTGAGTAGCGGTGTAATGCACGTATCATTTCTTAGGTCTATTAAATTGTTCTTATTACATATTGTCTTATCATTATGGGTTTCGCAACTTGATTTTATTCCAAAGCTATTTTTGTTACATTGAATAATATTTTTGTATTTAATTTCATTAATGATATTTTTTTGTTTGACTGGTTTCAAAAGTGTTAATATGCAATTTTCATTAATTATTAATGGGATGTTGATAATATATAGCAAACTTCTGCCATTGGTGGCAATTTTAATTTTGGAAAATTCTAGTAATTCTTCAACGTTAATGAACATAACCTCTTTGCCGTATAGTTCTTAAATTTTTTCTACTTCGTACTCTGATAATACCATAGAATTTATGGTGTTTGTTTTTGCCCAATCTATGGCATGAATTAAGTTATTTAATTCCTCAATTAAGATGTGAAGTTTATACTTTAACAAAGAGATTCTTTCATCGTTAAAGCTTTTATTTTCTATATTTGCTTTAACAGTGTTATTAGTAATAATGCTAAGATGATTTATCCTGTCTGTAAGTACTTTGTTAATTATTAATTGTTTGTTATTATTTTCAAGTTGGTCGTTTATCTTATTTACTATGATTTCTTTATCGTGGTGGTCCGGTGAACCGGCCAACCATTTCCATACGGTGCCTAGCGCATTTATTGCCCTGGCTTGTCTTCCGAATGGTTTTAATCTTTTAATATCTTTTTCCGCTTTTAAGAGTTCGAATTTTAAAAACGCGAAAAGTGGATTTGATTTATTTATTTCGTTGATTCTGTTCGATATGTCACCGAACTCTGATTCGTATTCTTCTATATTAAAGGCGTGTATGATTTTAAAAGTCCCATTTTGGATGTTCGCTGTGCCTACTTTAATAGGAATGAGTTGAGAATGGGAGTAGTCGAGGATGGTGGCCAACCCGAGGCAAGTTGGCAGGAAGATTAACCTGTAGGAGGACATTAGGTTTTTAGATTATTTTTGTGAACGGTTTTTCCTGACTGTGTTTTAATGGTTGTGTGTCTATCTTCTAAAACTGTTTCTTTTCTGAATTTTGGGGTTAATTTGGATCCTAATCTCTTATCTATTCTAACATAAACTGTCTCTCCCTTTTCGTACTTCTTTATGGGTTTTTTTGTTTTGTTATGATATTCTAGATCCGTTTTTTGTTTATTTTCAATTTTTTTGCTTGTTTCATTCCTGTTCGATTGTAGTTTCTGTGGATCGGTTATGAGTTTGTTGGCGAAAAAAGTGTCTATTGGTTTTGTCTTAGTCGTTGAGTGTACTGAGGTATTATATTCTTCTACAGCTTTAAAGATTAATTCTTCAAAATTTAGTGAACTGTTGTCGATTTTCAAACATCTCATGATCTCTGTCAGAGTTGAATGAAATCTCTCAATTTGTCCATTACTGGAAGATTTATATGGTGGAGTTGCATAAACTTCTGCTTGTAGCTGTTCTTGTAATAGGAATCTGATGGCTGCTGAATTTAGTGCCTTTTCATTGTCCATAATTACTAGTTTTGGCATTCCGAAAGCTATCATGATTTCTCTTAAAGGGTGTTTTAGGTCTTCCGATGCTTTAGACTTTAATAGTTTAATTTGGGCGTACTTAGAGAATTTGTCTATGGCTGTGAGGACAAGGTTTTTCTGCGTTGTATAGATATCGATGTGAATTATTTGACCGGGGTATGTTGGGATTGGGGTTGTTTGAATTTCCCCTTGAGGTGGGTGTCTATCATATTTGGCTATTTTGCAAGTTTCGCATGTCTTCGCAATAGCTTCTGTTTTTTTTCGAAGGCTAGGGAAGAAGAACTTGTTAAGTATTTGTATTTTGTTCTCTATGGCATTTCTGTGTGCCCTCATATGTTCTTTAGTCACTATATTGTTTTGCTCGTCCTCGGACGAGACATCAGTAACTAGTTTTTGGGTGTATCTGGATTTGTAGCAGTTAAAATACAGGGGGTAGATGTTTTGGATTTTTCCCATTATCTTTTCAGAAGAGAATATTCCATTTACGATTTTTGGGTCGAGGTGTTTTTTTAGGGTGCTTATAAGGTCTTCTTCAGAAAAGGATCTTTTTTTAATGATATGCCTATGGTAGGTGGGGAAAGGGAGTTCAAATTCTTCACTCTCTGTTTCGGATTCTATGAGGAATAGTTGGTTTTTAAAAACATTAATGGGTACATTCTCGACGGGTATTAAATTATGGGACGAGCTATTATCACTGTGTATTGTAGCAGTTGTGCTGTTAATTTGGGGATTTCGAGATAAGGCATCTGCTACTACGTTCGTAGTGCCGGGTTTATACCTCAACTCATAGTTGTATTCTTCCAAATAACTCTTCCAGCGTTTGAGTTTTCCATTGTGGTTTTTGGAACTGAGAGCGAAGGTCAGAGGTTGATGATCGGTAAATATCACCACTTTGGCGGTACCGTAGAGGTACATTCGCAAGTTTTGGAGTGCCCATACTATTGCTAGCATTTCTTTCTCGTTTGCTGCGTAGGCTTCTTCCGTTTTTGAAAGTGTGCGTGAAATAAAAGTTATTGGTCGAGATTCCTGTTCTAATACTGCGCCTATAGCAAAATTAGAGGCGTCAGTGGTCAATTGGAATTCTTTATTGAAATTAGGGTATGACAAAATTACGTCTCTGGAGATTAGAGCTCTTTTAACTTTATTGAATGAGTCGATTGCGTCCTGGTCTAAGGTTATTTTCTTTCGGTCTGAGATTTTTTTTGGAAAGGCGTCCGTTTTCACCTCTCAATATATTCGTGAGGGGTTTTGCGAGTTTAGCATAGTCGCGAATAAATCTTCTATAGTAGCTTGCTAGACCTAAGAAAGATCGTAGTTCTTTCAAGGTTTTAAAAGCTGGAAAGTTCTCTATTGCTTTTACCTTTTCAGTATTTGTTTTAATGCCCTGTTGGGAAACAGTGAAGCCTAAAAAGTTAACCTCTTCTTTAAAAAATTCGCATTTGTCGATTTGAACTTTCATATTAGCTTCATTTAATGTTTTGAAAATTATATCAAGATGTTTAGCGTGTTCGCTCTCGGACTGACTGAAGACGATTATATCGTCGATGTACACGTAGCATATCTTGCTTACATGATCTCTTAAGATATCGTCCAATGCCCTTTGGAAAATGGATGGAGAGTTCTTAAGGCCGAAAGGGAGTCTGGTGAACTCGAATTTGCCACCATTTATGGCAAAGGCTGTTTTCTCTATGTCCTCTTCCTTCAGAGGAATTTGATGAAATCCGCTTTTGAGGTCTAATACGGAGAAATATTTATTATCGCCCAATTGTGCTATTATTTCTCCAATTTCGGGGATAGGATATCTATCTGAAATGGTTACGGAATTTAGTTTCCTGTAGTCTATTACTACTCTGAATTTTTTTTCCCCAGAAGCATCGCTTTTCTTTGGGACAATCCATACAGGTGCGTTGTATGGTGACCGTGAAGGTCGGATGATACCATCCTGTAGAAGTTGTTGCATTTGTTTTTCCACCTCGCTTTTTAGTGCCGGTGGGTAATGATAGTGTCTACTATACACCGGAGTATCCGATGACGTTCTAATCTCCCCAATTACTTTAGTAGTGTAGGTCAGTTTCTCGTCCGGTTCTGCGAACAAGTTAGCGTGCTTTTGCGTAAGTAAATTTATTTGCTCGGTTTGTGTAGAGGTCATATGTTCCGTTCTAATCTTAATGTTATTGACAGATTGGGTAGTGAGTTGGTTAATGCGGAGCTTGTAACTACCGTTCAAGTTCAGCACATTATTTCGGACATCTATTACGGCGTTAAAATTTTTTAGTGTGTCGTTCCCTAGTATACCGTGGAACGTTTTCAAAGTTGGTAGTAAAAAAAATTTTATCGGAATATCTTTGCGGCCAAAGAGAGCGATATGGGTATGGTGGGTTATTGGGATTTGTCCACCGATCGAGTTGGCAAAAAATTTGTTTTCATTTGGTTTTGGATTTTTAACTAGATGGGATTGAATGTAGTTTTGGCTAGAGCCGGTGTCAATAAGAAAGTTAAGAAAAGTGCCATCTTTCATTACGCACTTGAAATATGGCAACGATGACCTATTTAACCTAAAAAATGGACGTCTGATGCGTCGACTGGGTATGACTCCTGCTCCTGTTCTTGTTGTCTCTCTTCATCGCTTTTTCCATAGAAAGCAATTGCTTCTTCTGCTTCGGGATCTTCGTAATAAGCCTGTTCTTCGGGGCTTAGGTGGTATAGAGCGTTTTCCTCTCCTTCTTCATAAGCCAGATCGGGTGTTCCGGTGGCAATGTGAAATTGCCTTTGGAACTTGGATTGTGGCCCATTGGGCGAAGGGGGTCGTTTTCCCGTTAGACCATTTGGTTGTGGTCTATTCATATAGTTGATGCGCCGAGAGCGCAGCGATTCGTCTACTTCCATGGGAACAGGTCTAGGTTCTGGTTTGTTGGCTGTCGGACGCGGTGGTGGAGGTGTCGGTCTCCCGTACTGATCTTGGGGTATACCCTGTGGAGCGTATACCGTCTTGGCAGAATAAGGAGTTGGTTCACGATGTCTCCAGTTGTTAACTGTATTTCCCGTTGGTTGTTCTATGGTTGGTCGGTAGTATAATTTTGGGTCAAAGGCTCGCCAGTTGGCTGCCTGGGTTGTCGGCTGAGGTTTTTGGGACACAAATTTACTAGGGTTAGAGAAAGGCTGCCGAGGTGGTAAAGGTGGGGGCATTTGTCTAAATTTCGGTGTAAATGCGTTTCTTTGGGCTTGGTTTTCGACCAACTCACATAAATGCAGAGCGTGGCTAAGGTCTCTGGGCTCTTTAATTGCCAACAATGTGGGTAAGTTACCGTTTAATCCGCGTACGAATGTATCTAGAGCCTTTTCGCGATAGCTCTGGGTCAATGCTCTGATACTATCAGGTGTCGACTCTTGAACACTAATCTGATTCAGGATCAACGAGAGCTGATAATAAACCGCTTGATAAAATTCTGCAATGGATAATCTGCCTTGCACTAACGAAAAAAGTTGATATTCTAACGTTTTGAGGTCTCGTTTATCGGCGAATTGGTCTGTCAGGCATTTAGAGATTGTCTTCCAGTTCAATGGGGTGTTATATGATTCCAAGACGACATCGGCTTCACCAGTAACCTTGTTTCTGATTGCCAAGATTATCAAGTAATAAGCGTAAGTGTCTTCCCTTCCTTCGTACAAACTCATAATCCGCGAAACATTTTTCTTCCACGACCCGAACTCAGTACGGTTTCCCGAGAATTCTCTAATTAATTTTGATAATTCCGGTAATTTATCCTGTTCCCCTCCGCGAGGTGTTACGACTGGTACATCTGCTAGAATTTCTGTCCCGGCGTTTTTACTCTCCCCTAACGTTTCTTTGATTAGGTTCAAAATGACTTCCTTTAATTCGGGACTAGCTACAGGTGTACTTGACGCCGCTGGTTCCCTTTGTCCGCTGCCTATTTTAAGGGCGGCCAAAGATTCCGCTAAATTTTTATCCATGGCGAATTTTAATCGGACCACAATTTCTACACAATAGTTCGGACACTTTGGATCACGGACAATATTCTCTGGATATCAATGGTAATATTTTTTCTTTTTTGGGAATATTTTTTTTTAAAGCACTGTTTATTTTAGTTTGGAAAAAGAAATTAATTTGATAAAAGCAGAAAGAGGGAAAAAAAATATTTTCTCTCTCTTTTTTTCTTTTTGAATTCTATAGAACTATTAGAGGCACAAAAATTTCTTTTTTCTTTTTTTTTTTTTTTTTTTTTTTTTTTCGATGCGTCAAAAACTTTTTCTTACTTTCTATTCGTTTGGTTATTCACTTTTGGTTTTTTCAAATATAATTTTTTTTTTTTTGAGAATTTTTCTTACTTTCTATTCGTTTGGTTATTCACTTTTGGTTTTTACAAATATTTTTTGGAGAATTTTTCTATGATTTCAATAATTTTTGAATGCTTAATTCTATCTTACGTGGTAATTATCATATTGATTGTATTCGGTGATTCCCGCGTTGACCCCTTGGGTTACTCCTTTTTATCCTGCGACAGCGGTAGCGGGTGACTCAGGACCCTCTGGTGGCACTTCACACACGGTCTTCTGCGGACGGACACTACAGAAGAATATCAGCGATAGAGTTTTTTTTTCTTTTACCGACGGAAATATCGATGCACAACGCGTCGCTGCTTGAGGCACGATCTAATTTTGTACACAATTTCTAGTAAGGATAAATTCTGCAGTCCTTTTTATTTTGACTGGCAGGATTGTCAACGCACACGCGTGGCTATTTAAGGCACGATCTACTTTGCACGCGATCCTTTACTAGGATAAATTCCGCGGTCCCTGCTCGGGCGCCAATTAGTTTTTTATTTACGAAAGTTTTTAAGCCGACTGGCTTGTTTATTGATTTCTTTTAAACTGAATTTTTATAATTGACAAACTTTATTATTTTATTCTTATTTGCTACCGCTGCTGTCGCTGCTGCCGCTACCGCTGTTGTTGCCGTTGCTACCGCTGTCGCTGCCGCTGCTACCGCTGTTGCTGCCGTTGTTACCGCTGTCGCTGCATTTGGTTAAAGTTGCATTTTGTTGTTGGGTGTTTTTGGCAATTCCCACAGTCTGGCCGTTGCGTAAGAAGTGCTGACACAGCGCACGTGGCGGAAGTTGCTGTGGTTGGGGTATAGAAGTTGTTATTGTGTCTTCTATTGTGCAGTGGACGTAATTTGAGCTATAAGGCCAACCTGTCGTTGAACCCCTTGCGCAACAGCTTAGTGCGCAAGTTCTTAATGTCGTAGAACCTTATGCGTTAACTGACCTGTTTAACACATAAGGATACGAAAGGTTCCCACTATATTCCGATGAGGAATAGGTTGTTTTGAAAAAATCAAGAAACATGTCGGAAACAGCATGAATGGCTTGCAAGCGTTTATTGTAAATTTCCAAATCGGACACAGGTGGGATATACGAACAGGTAACATAGGTGCAAAAGGAGTTAATTAAGACCTTAAGACTGATGAATTCGATTTCATGAGTTAAAGATGACTGCATTAATTCAGATGGAAGGGCTGAATCGGCAGCAACTAATACACCTCCACCATTGCGGATTGTCCGATCTATCCTATAAATTTAATAATTTGTGCAAAGAACTGAAGCATCAAAAATGTCTGGCTTCAGCCACGTCTCAGTAAATGCAAGAATATGAAAATTAAAGGATACGCTGTCTACATAGACTTTAGACAGCTTAGATCTTCTGATAGGCCAGAGAAAGGGATGAGATTAGTTTTTTGGCATGCCAGCAGATGCAGACGTGCCGAAAGATGAAGATGAAGAAGCTTTAGATTTGTTAGTAGCTGAGGTGGATGCAGAAGGCAGTCGAATCGGAGGCCGATTTTTCTTTTTGCCGTATACTCTCTTAGTACGAGATGTTCCTGCCAAAAATCACTTTTACAGACTTGCTCAAAATGGTTTGGCGGAACACTTATCTTAAAGGACGAAATGTCACAAGTATATGAAAATTTGAATTTTTCTACCACTAAATTTGAGGCACGAATTCGTGCCCGGATATGAGCTAAAACATCATCTGTTGTATTGGGGTCGAGCCTCGAAACAAATATTTGTTTTTTAGGTGGAATACCGACGTGAGAACTTGAAAAACTGACTGGCGTAGCAGCCGCAGCATTTTTTACTGAAGCAACCGTGACAGCCAATGCTTTACGAGCACCTTTCGTCAGTATTTGATTGGGAATATCCATAGCAGAGGATATTCGCCCGGACGAATCGGAAACTACACCAGATATCTTGGTAGCAAGTGGAACACCAATACCAGGGGCAATGGCAATGGTTTTGTTGTTACTTTAGAAGCAAAAGGTAAAAACGCTTTGATTTTACGCTTAGCAACAAACAAAAAGCGAGGATTTAAGGCAGTTTGTAATGTAATGTAAGAATATTTATATTTTTAAGTAAAATGATTAAAAAATGATTAAACAAACAGACCGTATGATTTGAAGTGAGAGCGCCAAACAAAATATGTTTTGCAAAAACTTCGCAGACACCTCCTCAGACGGTAACGTCTCCACAACATGCATAAATGCAAAACATACCTCCCTTAATCAGCAAAACTATGCATACATTCCTACTGAAATGGAAAAGAATATAATATTTATTGAATTCTCAGCTGTGCTAAACTCTCTAAAAGGGAACACACCAGCACTAGTTAGAATCACTTACTCAATGGTTAAAAATCTGGACAGAAAACCCTATCTAGAATAATAAACCTACAAAATACCATCTTAGAAAACTACATCCCACAATCTCACAAAACTAGCGTTATAATCCCAATTATCTTTAACCTAACAATGACAAAACAACACTCAATGCGTTTCGCCCTAAATCATATAATAAAATAGTGGGCGACCGACTGTGGTAGTTTATCACAAATGATAAACTAATCCATGCCAGTCAAACCGGTTTTAGAAAAGGGAAATCAGCTATAGACAGTCTATTAACTATAGACCACCTTATAGCAAGGACAATCAGTAAAGGACACCATTTCTCCATAATATCTCTAGACTTCGATAGCATTCGATAGAGTCAGGAGTTCATTCAATTCTCCACCAGCTAACAGAATGGAAAATAGGACCTAGAATAAAAAACTACGTAAGAAACTTTAAGACAAACTACAGAACGGCGTACATCAAGGCACGTTTTCCTAACGTCGTCACCTCACTAAAAATTCTAGGATTCACCCCCAATAAATATAGATGGAAGACACACATAGAACAAAAAAATAAATATAGCAAAATGCCTTTCAAGTCCTAAATTCAATTGCAACACTGCAAGACTGATAAACGTCTCTAAAGCAGTAATAACATCTCAAGTGGTCTACGCCCTCGCTAACTACGGCCGCTGTCCCAAATCTACAATTAAAGCAGCAATACATACGGCTTTCAGATTCGCCCTCGGTGCATGTAGAACTACACCAACCAACAACATTCTTTACGAAGCGCGAATCGCCGATTCGAAGATAGACAAGTTTTCCTCTCAGCCAACCTGTTTAAATCTGTGATCTCTGCAAGAAATTCGATAATTATGAATATAATTAAAACACACAAACCACCAAAAAAAGTAACATACAAATCAACTCTACACCGAGTTATGGACATCAGTAGACATTATAACATCCAATAAATAAAATGATTTAAAAACGCCCAGCCTGGCATTTGAATCAAGATTGTACGCCAAACAAAACAGAACACCGCAAATGTACCGAACATAATTTGCAGAAAAAATGCAAGAAACCCGTAGCAGGAAATTTATATACACAGACGGATCTCAATTTTGATGAAACTTCAAAATTCGCTATCACCACCGAAAACGAACTTATAAAGTCCACTACCAGACTACTCATCCATTTTCTCCGCGGAGTCCATTGCAATTGTGGATGCAGTGAAACTGCTTAAAACCCGAAGAGGAAAATTTTGCATTTGCTGAGATTCGCTTTCAGTCCTAGATGCAATATACAACATTAATAACGAAGAACAATACATTTCTATAGCCCGTAGCATTATAATAGAATACTTTCCAAAATTCAAATTACCCGGACACTCCGGTATAAAAGGAAACGAACTAACTGACGCTTCAGCAAAAGATCTACTCTTCCTTTCATCACAAGAGAAAAACTCAACATGCACGATATTAAAAAGTATTAAAGTACCACTTAACAATAATCCAAACCAACTTATGTAAGATATCTGACTGATACCAAAAAAAAAACCAATAAACTTAATGCCTACATCATACACCAAAAGCAAATTCCATAAACAGACCAAATGAAATTAACTCTCATCACTGGGACACACAAAAGTAACGAACTGACACTACATCTACAAAGGCCCTAACGTCTGCAGTTTGTGCAATAATCAAACATCAGTGGAACATTTACTTTGCTCATGCCCTGCCCTAGACACACATAGATGAAGTATATTTAATAATAATAAACCACAATCACTCCTTCACCCTCAAACTCTTTGAGCATCATTAACTACCTAATAATCTCAAACATGTACCACAACATCTAAAACACTCATAAGTATGTATGTACATAACTATTTTTTAAGACACTACCTATGTTAATATATTTGTACAAAACCGAGCAGAAGGCCTTCGTAGCCACTGCTCCTTTACTCTTAAGCTAGCTTATAATTATAATAATAATAATAATGCAAAATTTTGACCGAGGTACCTCCGATTTTTTTCTATTCTATCTTATAGTTGTCCGATCCTACCAATTTTTATACCCTTGCAGAGGGTATAATAAAATTGGTCAGATGTTTGTAACGCATAGAAATAATCGTTTCCGACCCCATAAAATATATATATTCTTGATCAGGATCAATAGGCGAGTAGATATGACCATGTCCGTCTGCTTCTTCGCGGTTTTTCGAACTTAAATTTTGAGCTACGTGAATAAAAGTCATATCATTCTGTTCATTGATGATGCGAGCAAATCAAGTATAAAGATTAGTTAACTACGTTGGCGAAGCGGGCCGAATTCGCTCCAGTGTTGTTCGGCGGCAGGAGGGGGCTATATACATCCCTCAGATATGTCTAGCCCAGGTTTAGGTACAAGAGGCTGGGCTTTTTTTTATAGTTTACTTACAGATATGTATATGTATGTTATGGACATTGTCTCTAATCGAGCTCTCTAGCTTTCAATTTCAATTGCGTTTTGTGGATTCATTTATGTTTAATTACTAAGGATAAGTTGTAACAATAACAATTTTTTTCAAAGAAAACAAGAAGGGAAAAGAACAACTTTGCATAAAATTTAAAAATAACTATTAACTAGGGAGAGGAGAGAAAGGAGGGAGGATACCACCAACATTTGCTGGCAGTGTATATGGAACAGTTTTTAAATAAAATGGATACAGTGCAGTTGAATCTTCTATTTTGGGGTGTTAAAATCTTATGTTCTACTATTTTACAATTAGCCCTTCTAAAAATATATATTATTGGTATACAGGAATTGTTTTGAATATACCTGTTTTGATCGAGGTATAGAAATATTTCGGGGGGTGTAAATCCATTGCTTAAAGCTAGTGCAAAATAGGGGTCACTTTCCAAAAAAGCGCCTTTTTTTCTTTTCCGAAATATCTAAACATCTTTTGAAATGGTTTCTTATCAAATTTATTATATATACGTCGATCATGCAAATTGCTGCTGTTTTCTAAAGTACTTCATTTGAATAATATTTAATGAACATACTTGTGGGAGTTCTATAGCCCTTAATATTTTCCTTTCAAATTTGCGAATTCTTTCCATGTAGGACGGAGATATATTCCACCATATAGAGCAACCATAGGTTAATATAGGCTTGATCAGCGCTTGGTACATTATTGTTTTGACTCTACTTCATAGAAGCTTAGACAAGAACATTCTTTTGTTTAAATGAAACGCTTTGTTTGTTTTCTTGATTTAT
This sequence comes from Drosophila sturtevanti, assembly GCA_018150375.1. NCBI lineage: Eukaryota > Metazoa > Arthropoda > Insecta > Diptera > Drosophilidae > Drosophila > Drosophila sturtevanti. Next base: position 26,149 of record JAECWJ010000642.1, read on the forward strand.
TCATTCACGTGTCTATCGAAATATAGAAATCTAACCTGTATAATCATCAAATACTTGACTTTATTGCACGTTGGAATACAGGTGGAACCTTCGTGGTGGAGTATCCTAACTGCCTCCAGTTTTTTTAATATTGTAGTTACATTTCTTTAATGGAGGTCAAAATAAAATAATGCCAATGTATAGCAAATCTTGCCACAGTGGTCATTTTGTCTGTCAAATCTTCATTTATGTTATTTATTTGTTTGAATGGAATATGACAATGTCATCAGCGTATGCAATAATGTTATCAAGCTTTTACATTAAGTCCAAGTTTAACAGTTAAACAGTGTAGGCGCATTTACCGAACCCTACTGTAAGCCATTATTTGCAAAAACTCCTAAGGAACAGGTTGATATGAACCTTGAATTTCTTATTTCTTAACATATTGTTTATTAAAATCATTATGTGAAGAGAAAATTTGAAACCCATGAGTTTCACTAATAGGCCTTGTATCCAAACTTGGTCGAATGCTCTCTCTAAGTCTATAAAACAAGCTCCAGTTACAAATATTTCATTCCAAGTCCAGTTGATTTCTGAGTTGATCAGGTTTATTGCTGCCCGTGCTAGAATCCGCACTGTTTATCACTGGTTAGATTTAGTTTCTCTATAAGTCTGTTTATGTTAATATTTACTTATGTTAGGAAGCATACTATTGGGTCTTAAATTTTCTATGTTGTTTTTATGTTGATTTTGTTTTGGAATGACAATTAAATTAGCCGTTATCCATTGATTTGGAAAATATGAGTTGTTAAGCATATTATTAAATAATGTGCAAAATTCAAGTTCAACTTCCTTTGACAAATTTTTTAAAACTATATTCGGAATCCCATCTAGGCCTGAAGATAATTTGCCACGCAGCTTGCCAAAGATAATACCAAAATCGTTAGTAATTAGGTAATTAATTTGGGAATCTAGTTTTAGATCATTGAGGCCAAGACCAGCTTCCTGAATAATGATAGCGTGGTCTGGATGAACGCTAATAATATTTGTTGAGTTTTTGGGTTTTTTTTTAGAAAGCTTTGCTTAATTTTATTTTAAATCTCAGAGTTAATCTTAGATGCAGTCTTGTAACTTTTTTTTTACCAGTTTTAATTTAATTTTAACCAATTAGTTTGACTAAAGGACCAATACTTTGTTTCAGGGGAATTATATATATTGTATAGAGACGTGCCCTCCCTATTTGAATTGCTAAAATCTACCGCTTGATGGTCGCTATCATAATCGACACACCTTAAACAACAATTGGTAGAACAGTTGTCTAGATTGAAAAATTTTATTCTGTTATCGGCAATACATATATCCAGGAAAGAGTTTACCTTTGGGTATGAAGGATATTCTGTTCAATTCGTACTTAAATTGCTCATTATTATTACCAGATGGGTGGTAGGCAGCAATAATGAACATTTGGTTATCCAAAAAATTTAATTAGTCTAGTTGTCTTCTATGAAATTTGCTAAACTTTATGTGATTTTTGACTAAAATGGCAATCCCACCACCTCTGCAGAATCTAAACCTGCCTTTTCTTACAAGTGAGTAACCATCGAAACAAATTTTATGTCTAGGACTTAATTTTGTCTCATTGAGTGAGTAGCAACAAATCAGGTTCTTTTTCGACTAGGAATTTGCTGAGCTCTAAGCGTCTAGTTAAACTAATTAAAGAGTTTACGTTAAGCGTTATTATGGCCAATGTTTTATTTGTTTCATTATTGTTTGATTTATTGCTTAATTGATTCATAAGGAGTTTGTAATTTCGAAGACAGTGTCTAATCTAGCAGATTGTACAGTTAGTTGCTTATGTAAGTTTTGTAGTTGACGACATAGGTTTTGGCTTGTATTAAATATATCAGTTAAGGTGTCATTTTCACAAGTTTGAGGTGTCATTAAATTATTGCTAGTGTTAGTAGGTCCTTTTGTTGCATTAGCATAACTTATGTAGGGATTAACAGGTGTTGGGGTTAGTGTTTTTTTTTTTGCCTGTAGATTGCCTTTTGGCCTGAATTTTACTTTTCAGCTCCCTGTAGAAGAGTTTTTCTTTTTCGACTGGATTATTCAATGTTATCAAGCAAGCTCCTTCATGGTTTTACCCACATTTCATGCATATGGATAAGAGGTAACAATTGGCAGCGCTATGGTATAAGCCTTGGCAGTTCCTGCATTGGGGAATATCCGATCCGTATGTTATCAATGGATTTTAGTTCCTTGATGTTACTTTCCGGGCTTATTTGTACCATAAATTTTGGTAGTACGGTGTTTTCTTCAATGGATTTCTTGGTTTTGAATGCGCTTGCTTTTAGTATTTTTAACGTGTTTTTTTCAAATGATTTTAACTCGGTCAGAATTATTTCGATTTTGAATGCGAGTGAAACAACACGTATGACTTGGTTCCTGGGTCTTTAAAGTGCACTTAATTACCGTCTTTGCGAGCTTCGCTAATTGAAGCATATTCTTTTCGCATAGTGAATATGGATATAAGTCACAATCTGCATAAAGTGTCGATTAATAATATGCATGTGCTTTATGCTGTAAATAATAACAATAATGAAAATGCACGTGTAGAATTAAACAGAAAACGAAAAAACGAAAACGAACAGTCCCCTACAATGACAAAGAGTCACAAAAACAACTATGACGCTAATCTGGACACTGCAGACGAAGAGTGCGACGAAAGTGTAATAAAAAAATTCCAGAAACAAGTGTTTGTTTGTGAATAAGCTTAGAAAATAAAGAGAAGTAATAACAGTCAATAATACAAGTTCGGCAACAACATCCACTACCTCAACAGTGAGCAATAATAATAGTGAAGCACATGTTAACAATACAAAATCAAAAAAAAATAACAGTGATATTACTCCAATAAACATTTTTGATATAGACGCAAATTAAATATTCAATTTAATAAGAGATGGACTCAAAATCTTACTGTTTAAAATCAAAGAAGATATTCCTCCAATAAACATTTTTGATATGGACGCAAATTAAATAGTCAATTTAATAAGAGATGGCCTTAAAATCTTACTGTTTAAAATCAATGAATTAAAAAATAAAGTACCAATTTTTATACCCTTGCAGAGGGTATATTAATTTTGGTCAGAAGTTTGCAACGCACAGAAGGAAGCATCTCCGACTATATAAAGTATATATATTCTTGATCAGCATGAATAGCCGAGTCGATATGACCATGTCCGTCTGTCCGTCTGTCCGTCTGTCTGGATCAACAGCTTCTCCTCCGAGACCATAAGAGCTACAGAGCTGAGATTTTCAGCATAGGCTCCTTTTTGCTGCAGGCATTGTATATCTCGGAATCATCCCGATCGGACGACTATATCATATAGCTCCCATAGGAACGATCGGTCAGGAATAAGGTTTATCCTCAATAACTACGTTGTTTTTCAACCGAATGCCACGAAATTTGATATTTATGAGTTTAATATGCTTCTTGATACTTCAACTAAGTTTGATCTGAATCGGACGACTATATCATATAGCTCCCATAGGAACGATCGGTCATGAATAAGGTTTATCCTCAATATCTCTGTTGTTTTTCAACCGAATGCCACGAAATTTGATATTTATGAGTTTAATATGCTTCTTGGTACTTCAACTAAGTTTCATCTGAATCGGACGACTATATCATATAGCTCCCATAGGAACGATCGGTCATGAATAAGGTTTATCCTCAATAACTCTGTTGTTTTTCAACCGAATGCCACGAAATTTGATATTTGTGAGTTTAATAAACTTCTTAATACTTCAATCAAGTTTTATCAGAATCGGTTGGCTATATCATATAGCTGCTATAGGAACAATCGGTACAAAAAAATTTTGTATGAAAAATTTTTTTTCTCATGCTCAAATTTTGAATTTGTAAATTTGGTATGTTTAATTTACAATAATGCTTCTAGTGAATTATATAGAGAAAATCTGCAAGGGTATGTGAACTTCGGCACGGCCGAAGTTAGTCCATCTTTCTAGTTCTTTATAATCTATCTGACAATAAAAAAGTTCAAGGTCATTTAGAAAAGGCCAAAGCTCAGTTCTATACCTACACACCAAAGTGCCTAAAGACAAAAATTTTTCTATTGAAAGGAGTGGGCGGCAATACAGACTCAAAAAGCACGGCTACTAGGAGAGAAATTCTATTAAGATTTTATAAGCAACGAAAAATTCGTTTTAGAGCTAAAGCAAAGAAAAGTGAATAAAACTGAAAAATGCAAATGTGAACCCGACATGAGACGTGGAATAAACACCACCTACTTCATTCTCGGACGAGCAGTGACGTGCAATCATGGAATTGCACTGACATAATTTTTAGGCCCCTGAACCAGTGCACAGTGGCAGATTTTACGAAAATAGCGGCAGAAAGTAAACTATGGTTCAAATCGACTTGAAATTTGGTACACCTGATCATAGCTATTATTGAATATTTCGGAAAAAATTTGAGACAGGTCTTACCACGCCCACCCATACAACCCATATAAGTCATGTACAAATATTAAAACTTTTCATAATGAAAATTGGATTATTTATTATTTATTATTATTTAACTCTTCAGTTTCAAGTTCAAAACAATACATGTTAAAGTTTTCCTCATTCGAATCTGAATCTGCTTCATGTTTAGTATTTACCAAATCTTAGTTTTCTTTGAGAAAAAGATTAGGTTCAGCAAGAAGTGCTAATATACTTGGCGGGAATTCTTTATGTTTTTTATAAATTTTATTAAAAAAAATATTTACTAGAAAGCAATAGATCTGACGAGTCGATTGCACGATGATACATGTGCTCCATATTATTGACATGACATGGCTCTGAAAACAGTTTTCGTATTAAACGACTACTGCCCTCACTATAAGTTAATCTTGGGCGTCCAAACGAACATCCTCCTCTTTTAATATGCAAAACCATTTTAGAATCGAGGAACGGTTGGTGTTGTTCCTTAAATTTTTCGATCTTCCTTTGGCATTTAGGTAAATACTTCTTTATGTAGGATACAAAGTTAGATATTTTTGAAGTGAAAACTTCTTTAGAATCGTTGGGAGTGATTTGAGACTCGATGAAACGAAAAAGCGACTCTAAAAAGAGACATACATATAGATCTTATAGCCTGCGAGAGAATGAGATAGAACAGAGTTATATAGCGTTCCTTATTTGTGTTTGCTCAATTCTTTTCGGTAGCCGAAGTGTTTCGGCGACGATATTGGATAGTTCGGGCACCGTCGGCTGGTCTTTGCTTGTCGACGCCGGCAGAATTTAATTTAAACGCATGCGTACACACATATGATGTATATGTATGTATGTACATTTTCGGCCGGCAAGTCTGCATGCATATACATATGTATACATAAGTACGCTTTTGTATACATATATATATATATTTCATGGCCGAAGAGGAACAGTATCTACAATTGAGTTGCAAGCTGAATTTCAAAGGCTACATCTCAATCGACTTGAAACAATTGGAACGTTATTAAGTGATTTTATAACAGCTAGGGAAGGGTTGTCATTATTTACATTTAATTGCCAAAGTTTGCGCGCTCATGTACACGATCTGCAGTTAGACAAAGTAGCAACATCGTCAAATTTTCTAATTCTTTCCGAGACTTGGTTGGATAATGAAACCATTTTTGACATTCCCAATTTTGATATTGTAGTTCAATTTAAAAGACCACAAACGAGAGCAGGCGGTGTTGCAATATACCACAATCAAAATGACGGTGCTCGTATTGTAACTTCACAGATAGATATGAATGCAAAGCAACTAGAATCACTGTCTGTTCAGCTCTCTAAAGTGGGAGAAATATGTGCATGCGAAACCAGATTGAGCAATGGAAAAACAGTTTTAATTGTGGCAATTTATATTTCACCGAATCAATCAATAAATAGCATCACGGAATTCATTCATGAAAATTTAATAAAGTATACACCAGAAGTATCGCGGATACTTAGAAAAGATTACGATAAAGTTCCAATGATTTTAAGTGGCGATTTTAACGTAAATTTTGCATTGGACACAGCGGTTCCTTTAATTGACTTTCTCAATACAACATTCAGTTTAAAAATGTGTAACAATCGCACTGAATCAACAACACGATCAAAAACAACAATTGACGCGGTATTTCAAAGATATGTTGACAACATCGAAACCAAAGCATTTGTATCATATTTTAGCTATCATAAGCTACTCGTATCATTTGTTGAAATTGAAAACATTGAGGATGAATAATAATAAAATGAAGAAAATAAAATATGACCTTTATAGCAATATTATAATGAACCTATAATTATCCCGCTCCTAATGCTGCTTTCGTCTCATTCTCTCTGTTTGTTTTACGGAAGGTTTCACTTCTATCGTGTCTAACCGTTAGACGCACTTTTTTTTTCCTAATTTCCACCATTTCAAGATCCTCAATATTTGTGGGAAGTTTTTCGATAACCCAATTTGAAATTGCTTAATATTTGCGGCCGCTGTCAATCCAAACTTGCAACAACTTCGAATGAATAAATTCTAGGTTGTCTGCAACATGGACAAATATTTCAAAATAACGCTAAAAGGCGCAAAAATGATATCGCAGATAGGCTGGGTTGCATAAAAAAATATAATAAAATCGTTTCTAATAAGGTAAGATATTTATTAATTGGAAAAAATGTAAAAAATTCATATTGGTCACTTTTTTTTTTACTTTCTGCCGCTGTTTTCGTAAAATCTGCCACTGTGCAGTGCTTTGTGTCAGAGGCCAAAAAATATGACAATGTAATTGTTAAAGAAATTTTCAAGTCCATGGTTGAAACCATCTTAGCCGATAGTTTGAAATTATAATCAAATCAAATTCTGTCAATACTGTCGACGCGTCGACCATATTGGCCGTAGTTAATACAAAACTGTCTGGTAGTTACAAAGATGAATTAATTACATTACTTAAAAAATATGCAACTGCCATTGATAGACAATGGGCAAATTATTTTACGTACTTAGACATGGCAATTGGTTTGCGCAGTAGTAGTGCCGCTTGATGGTCAATTTTAATTTTTAGCAATGCCTTTTGGACTTAAAAACGCACCATCTGTTTTCCAGCATGCAGTTATGATGGCTTTAGGACCTCAAGCATTCTTACGTAATTGTTTACATGGATGATATAATGGTTGTATCACCAACTAAAGAACGTGTCTAGAGAGACTTAAAAACTTTATATGTCTCCTTTACATTTAACATTGACAATTGTAGTTATTTGAAAATAAGTGTTCAGTAGCTAGAATATCAGGTTCCAGCTGAAGAAATCAGGCGGAATTCATTGAAAATTATTGCATTAAGTTCCTTGCCTACACTACAAAGTATTACTGGTGTTAGATGATTTTTTGGGTTGACTTTATTCTTTCGTAAATTTCGAATGATGGACCCATTATATTCTCTTACATTGGGTATGGGTGTTATTATGGGTATTATATGGAATAAAGAAATAGAAAAAGTCCGCAAGGGAATATTGGCTATCATCACAAATTAACTAGTTTTAGTTATTTTTGATCCCCAATATTGAATATTAACTTAAAATTAAAAAAAAAATGTTGAAAAAGTCGTTACCTATTAAAAAGTAACACTTACCACTTAACACTTACCTTCATTGCCCTTATTGGCAATAACAGCTGTAAAACGCTTCGGAATTGAGTTTATCAGATCTGGACAGCGTTTAACCCGTGATTTCTTCCAGGACTTGTGAATAGCAACCTAAACTGCCTCAATTCCCTCCGAAATCAATTTTTATACCCTGTAGCCATAACCCATAGGGTAAAATGGTATATTAAGGTTGCTTAAATGTATGTAACAGGGAGAAGGAATCAATTGTGACCCTATATAAAAAATATATATTCTTGATCAGCATCAACAGCAACAGCCGAGTCGATATAGCCATGTCCGTCTGTCCGTCCGTATGAACACCTAGACCTCAGAGACTATAAGAGCTAGAGCAACCAAACTTAGGGTCAACATCCATTTAGAGTCTACGCAGATAAAGTTTGTTTAAAATTTTTCTCACGCCCAATTCTGCCCCCACAAAATAGAAAAAACTATAACTAGAGTTGTATTAAAGTTTTCATATTTCTTTTTGGCCAAATTTGATTAAAATCGGTTAATAAATATCGGAGATATACATATATGTATATGCTTTGTACTGAAACGCAATGGGTAGCAGCGGGTGATCTAGATAGCATGAGCACGTTACTTCGTACCGAATGACACATTAGTTTCGTTCACTGATAGCAGTGAGTGAGAAAGCATACATTTCATGTTTCGGCTTGTTAAGAGGATTTCATAAAAAAATGTATATTCAATTAATAAGGATTTCGAAGGAGTCTGATTTTATGAAATATCTTTTATTGGTACACGGTATACTTGAAACCGGCAGGGACAACTTGCTTTCTTCATTTAATTACATCTCGCCTTTCCGAAGAGCAGTGATTTCCTCGACCCATTATTTGGAAAAACATTAATTTTATTTAAATGTTGATGCATTTAACAATCAATTTGAAGCCAGTACTCGAAAGCAAGTGCTTATTTTTAAGGCTTCTCTGCGAAAATAGATGGAAAAACTGCATGTGGTGCTATTTTCACCTTCGACTTTTTTTGACCTTTACTCAAAAATCCCAAAATTTTGAAATCCATTACACTTATGAGAATGGGTTTACTTTTTTATCTAAGCATAATTAATAGCAATACATTATGTGTCGAATTTAAAAAATTGCATTACTTTTTTTTTGCTTTTTGATAAATAAGAAAAAATGCTAGAGTGGTGCAACTTTTTTCTTCGTAGCTGTAGGTCACATCAATTTTTAATAATATTTGGAAATTATTTATTTCAAGGGCAACTGGCTTTATAACTATGAAAGTTGGAAAATTTGCTGCGCTTCTCGTTGGAGGCAGCATTATTTTAGTGGAAATTGCTCATCAAGAAGGCATTATTAAAGTTAATTGGCCAAAATTAGCCAAACGAGTAGATTCGATAACAAAAAAAGTGGAATCATCTTTGGTAGCAAAAGAAGAAGAAACTTGGATTGAAAAGGTACTTAAAACACTCTAAATGCAACATAACCTGTAAGTATCTTTCTTTTAACATTACAACATTTACATCACAATCAGGACATTTATGATATCATATTCAGATATATATCAGATATTTAAGATTACATTTACATGATTTATTTATTTATTGAATTGTATAACAGAAGTTTAGTGTAGAATACTAAATCACAATGAGAAATCCAGAATACCAGGTGCCTTCAGGCTAATTCGTACATAATAAAAAGACTTCATATAGTATTTAATGCATATATTTTTAATTTTAGGCGGAAAAATATCTTGAACGTAAACTCGATAAGGCAGACAGTTCGATGATAGGAAGTAACAGAAAAATGAAAAAGTGGTACAGTAGATTCATCGATGATGAAGATCGAACAAAAATAAATGATCTGCACATTTTCCTTGGTGCATTTGTTGGTGGAATCGCTTTGGGTGTTGCAACCAGTTAATTTATATAATTATATAAGTATGTATCTCCTTTCAAAAGTGATTGCTATTCACACGAAAAATAATTTGTAATTAACTAAACTATATAAATATATACATTTCTTGTGTTATAATGTACAAAAAGTTCATGTCTTAGTAAATCATTTGTTCAATAAATGAATTTGTCGGGGTGTTAGTTTAGGTATTTGTGTGTCGATTGATTTCATCTTTGCAGTCAAATTTTATCGAAAATATAAATATTATAAATATTTAATTTATACTTATAATATCGACAGCCGTTGACTTCTATCATATATTTAGTTTCTGGAACGTATTAATCAGAGTTTCAAAAACAAAAATTGATTTGATGTATTAGAAATGTTATTTGTTATACAGGTAAAAACATGCTTGAAAATATTTTTCAACTTTGACCTTAAATATTAAAGCTCCTCGGATACCAAGCAATCTTGCCGAGCTTTTTAAATTATTCAAATCGCTCCCTCGGCTTAGAAGCTATGATTTTTGCAATGTAAAATGATCATCGGCCTGCATCAGCTGCAAAAAGAGAATTTAGATGCAATAATGACGGAGTATCGATGTGAGAGCTTGTGTCCAAACTACTGAATTCAAAAATACTAAATTTCTGACTCAAAGAATTCCAAACACTAACTTAAATACTCGCAATCATATACTTTCTAAAAAATTTGTAATAAGTAAAATATTTTAGTGGTGATTGGTATCACAAATCCCATTGCATTCTACTGTATGCCTCCCGATGATTTTTTTTTGCTTTTAGACCTAGTTTGAAAGTTATATATAAAATTTTACAGTTTACTGGTATTAGGAAAAGCGCAGTATAAGATAACTCACTTAACTTATATTTAGCAATTTATTGGCCTTTGGAAGAACCTTATATTTCGTAAAAAAACCAAAATGTTAAATGTGGAGAGGAGATAGGGTAATGAAATTGTTAATTGTTCAAGTGTTCTGGGTTTTAAACCAAGTTCTTAAAAAACGTGGACTTCGGCAAGATTTCAATTGAAATACATCAAGGGTTTGAACTAATACCACTTGTTTTCCCATCGAAGCAAACACGTAAATTTGACGAGTTTTAGGTTCCTCCTCGTCATTAATATCAATAGCCTTAAATTCCACCAGCTGTAAAAAAATATGAAAAAAGAAAAGACAAATAAAGAAATGCCCATAAAAATATTTAAGTGATGTAAGGTCGTTTAAGTGTCCAATTGCTGTATCTTTCATATTGGTAAAGTCATAAATTTTAGAACCACCAATGTCTATTCATCTGTTACAGAATACATCTTGTAGAGAACAAACGAAACTACTTAATTAGGAAATAATTCTTCCTTATAGAGTAAGTGCAGCTACTATATATGCGTAATAGTAGGGGTACAATCGCAGGCAGCGAGGCACTTTAGCACGCGTCTTACGATCGTGTAAAGATATTTGCCGTTGAACGCACTTCTACCGTATTAGGCTTGAGCTGAAGTAGATTGCCGTATCTTGAAGTAGTGAAATTTGGCTAGGAGCATGATGCTAGAATGGGGCGACAGTATAAACAAACAATATCTATCTCTAGTTTTTCTTTCGTACATTGGCTGAAATATTTAAGATTTGCCTATTCGAAATATATTGATGAGACAAATTGCAAACTTGAGTGTTTTGGAAAATTGTAGGTTTAGGTTTACCTAATGGCAATTCTTTTGAGTTACCGTAGCAGATATTGAATTCTCCATCATTCGACACCTCTTTTTCATGGAAGCGTGGCTGATAAAAGGTTATTTTTCTATTTCTTCTGTGTTCATTTGTCCAATTTTTGAAATATGAAGTCAATAATGCAACCGCAGAGACAGCTGCTCAGCCCTGTTTCACCTCTCGCAGCCCGAAAATTGACTTGACATGTGCCTGGAAATATAATAAATATAATAAAATTAATCTAAAACTCGAATGGCGAATCACCATTCGGTGTCCAATTTCGCCGCATACTTCCCCAACAATTTTCAACTTTGGATATCCAACGATCATTAAATAAAATAAAATCGCGATTAAATCATGGAAGCTGCGAATACGTCATGCGAGATCATCAGGATTCTGATGCACAGCTGCATGTCTCTTACTTTATGTAGCTAAAGGCTGAATACTCCGCTAAGAAGAGTTCTGCTAAAAACACTATGCAAAAGAATTTCTTATGCTATTCCATGCTTTAAATTTAGTAATATTTATACCACTATTATTAAATATGAGCATATACTATTAACACTGTCGAAGATGAAACTACTCTATTTTGTGTGTTTTACTCGTACTTCAGAAAATTTATATTAAAGTTTGAATCAATAGCCAAGCGTCTTACAGATTTATTAAAACAAGATTTCAAGTTCAGCTTTAATGGGAGAAAGTTCGCTTCATTCTATATGCCAAGGTTACTAATTTCAGATAAGCCCGTGCTAAAAATGTTCGGCGCCCAACACCAAAAAGATCTCGGATCGGGGATGCTTCAACGATGCTTCAATCGACGGCATTGGGGAAGTGCATCTACAGATTTCACTTGATGAAATATGGATTGTTGTGTCAGTTAGGTAATTAATTTAACTTGTAGCTATCTTTCACATTGGTATAGTCATAATTTTCAGTAATATTCATGTTCACAGAAAACAATAAAGTAACTTTAGTTTTACATTTTATCTGTACAAGCCGGTACGTTCTAATTCATACCTTTAACGACAAGTTCAATCTGACACACATTTACAAAAAATTAGCCAGCCTCATCTTGTCTTCTAATTTGAACTTTTTCAGCAGCTTAACTTAATATTTTTATATCATTTGATGTTGTTTAATTTTATTAGTTTAACAAAAATTCAGATACCAGAAGAGATGTAATCTTCTATAGCTCAAACGAGACTACTAACTTAATTAGGGCATAATTCTTACAACGTAAAAATGTGAGAAAATGAGCATATATTCACTCATATATTGGGATCGTGGAGTTGGCTTATTGGAAAGATGTCACAAGACTCAAGAGTACTATTAAAACAACGCATTAAAAGAACAGCATTGAAACCCAGGCAACTAACTGTCGAGACGGTCGAACGGTCGCTGCGTCAAATTATGAGAGAAAAAAGAAAATAGTTAATGTTGGTGTAAGTGTATACATATAATTGGTTTTTACTGTTTCATAAAACTTAAATAAAGCAAATAAAACATTTTTAAAAAATTTTGTATTTCTCTTTGGGTGCCTGTTCATTATTTTTTCTTTTGAATTTTGAGTAATACCTGGTCTCGTCAATTTAATTTAATTTACTGTCTTATGGTGCTGAAGTTTCTTTTTATTTATGTGTTGCGTTATTGTAGTTTTTTTTTCTTTTTTTAAAAGGAAATTTTTTATATTATTTGTGTTATTCACAAATTTTTACTGGTGCGGTGGAATGCGGAATATTCGTATGTCAGTTCATGCAGGCAGTAGTTGTTTTAATATGCGAAACATCTAACCCAAACGGCGCATTTTAAATGGTTAATTTATATTCATACATTAATTTACATTTACTTGTTACTTGATGGAAATTTCATTCCTTCTTTAGTCTTTGAGTTGTACACATACATACATACGTAGTGTAATTTAGTTATATATGTCGCTGATTGTAAGCAGAGCTATGGCCAGCAACAATAAAAATCATATTAGCAAGTTTAAATTATTTTATTTAAGAGACATTATTCATGGCTTTAGTGTTAAGATGTTCAAAGTAATATTATGAAACACATTTATTAAGCTCATCGTTCATTATGCGAGCTTTTGAAGAGATTACAGAAAAAATATCAAAGAAGCTTACTCGAAGTTTGTATACCCCTGCAGATTAATTGATTACTTTCTCTGTCATATCGGATTCAAGATATTTTAAAAATTGGAAATATAAAATTTTAAAAAAGTTTAAAGCAAAAAAATTTAAAAAAGTAAGAAAAAAAATTCGAGTTTGCCACGGCCGGGATTGAACCTCCGTTCATGTTATTTCTAGAATTGATCTCAACCTAGTACACCACCAAACTTAAAATTCGGAGTTTCGCTATTTCGGTATACATTGCAAGTGTCCAGCTTCTCACTCTCTAAAATTTCGGAAGAATTCAAGAAAACAACAACGCAATACAAATAGTTTTCCGTCTCTTTCTGTTTCGCACTCTGCTTGTAGTTTTTTCAAGCACGTCTTCGCATATATGTATGTATGTATGTATGTTGTTTGTGTATGCATATAAAAAAAATATAAAAAGCATATATAAACGTATTTTTAATTGGCTGCATATAGATACATACTGATGCTGATGGGGGTTGATTCATTGATTTTATTCATTTATGTCGTGGTATATTATTCGATCTGATTCCAACTTACGGGTAGAATTGTCATCTGTGTGCCAAATTTGGTTGAGATTCTCACAATAACTGTTTTGAACAACTGAACTTTTGACCGAGGTACCTCTGATCTTTCCTATTTTTCTAAACCTTATAGTTGTCCGATCCGACTAATCTAAAGAAGTTGATTTGCTTGCAAAATTTAAGTTCGAAAGACCGCGAAGAAACAGACAGACGGACAGACGGACATGGTCACATCGACTCGGCTATTGATACTGGTCAAGAATATATTTACTTTTTGGGGTCGGAAACGATTATTTCTATGCGTTACAAACATCTGACCAATTTTATTATACCTCTACCGTTCATTCTGCGGTGTTTTGTTTTCTAGTATGGATTCTTGAAATTTCTTTTTGTGAACACATTCAATTTTTTTCATCTTTTTTTCCGTCATCCCTTTTTGATGGATGACGACAAAAACTATAAAACTATTTCAACACCCAAATTGGTATACGGTGACATCTGACAGGGTGCCTGTCCACAAACCTAATTGGACAACAACCAAAACGAACACAAGAACTGGAACTAATGCTATTTTATTGTCTACTAATCGGCCAATTGTCAGCCGATCGACGACCAGTGTAACGAACACCAATACCACTTTTAAATCATCGTCTCCATTTGAATGAAAGAAAAAGAAAACCACTTTGGGACATAATTTAAAAAGAAATAATTAAAAAAAAAAATTGGAGCTGGAAAAAACATTCGATGATTTGCCAGCACCACCAAATTCACGTTACATTGACAAGCAAAGCGAGGCAACAACAGCCTGTGCGACCAGCACCGGCCCTGCCAGCGCGACAAGCTGCGCCCAAGGAACCGACAACGCTACATAGAGCGTAAATATATATGCATATAAAAACACATACCTTCGCAAAGAGCGAAGAAACGCAATTAGGCCGCGAATACGCATAGTCCTAATTGCCATTAACTTTAAAATTTTAAAACTCAACCAGAGGCGAACACGGCGGTTGAAAAATACTAACAAAAAACAAATAGGCTACTTACTAACAAATGTGGTTGGAGAATTATTTTTAAATTAAATTAAGTATAATGTATACCTGAATTGTGAGTCAACCACATTCTCCTAAAAACTAATTTTTCCACGTCTCTGGCGCTTAGTTTTCAACTAAGCTGCTTTAAAAATTTACTTTTTTTTCATCTTTATCACGAATTAGGATAATTTTTCAAATTCCCAAAAAAAAATATATATAAGGCATATACGCTACAACAATACAATGCAGAATTGCACAAGCACAATTTTCCTTTGTCCCTATATAGAGTATTCACAATTTGTACACAATGGGTTGGTTTGGTAGCTCAGAGGAGGTAAAGGATAATACGGCCAATGCGGTCAATAGTGTAAGAATAGTAGACCATAATGAGTTTGATAAATCGTTTAAGTACCCAAATAAAAGTGCACCGATTCCAAACATAACAAAAGCAAGGCTCATTAAATGCTTAATAAAAACGTATAATAATATTCGCGAAATAATCTATACAAATTTAAATAGATTGCCGCAATTGCACTTAACGCAAGGAATTGACGTGTTAAAAAGACTAGGGGAAAACCTTAGACATATATCGGAGAGACATAGCTTAAGCCTATTTATCCCGAATATAATAAACACACCATCCAGATTTGATAAGTCAGTATTAATGGATACTGACCAGATCGGGATACAATCAAGTCAAGAAACCAAACACACAATCGAAATAGACAACGAAGTAATAATGACGTCCACAGTCGAAAAAGATCGTCAATATGTCAGACAAATCTCAACTTCGATCCCCGAATTTGATGGCAACAAGCTATCACTCCATCGCTTCTTGATAGCGTTAAGAATCACAGATAGAACTAAAGGAGATCAAGAAGATCTAGCCGTTGAAGTTATCAAATCAAAGATAACAGGCACAATCCTTTATAAAGTTCAGAATGAGAAAACAATTCAAGGAATAATCCAGAAATTAACTGATAACGTCAAAGGAGAATCCTCCGTACTTATCGAAGCAAAATTAATTAACACAAAACTAAAAGGCAAAACAGCATCGCAATATACGACTGACATTGACAGCTTGCGCAAGCAGTTAGTAGCAGCGTATATTGACGAAGGCTTAGACCCAGTAAGTGCTGATAAATTTTCAATCAAACAGTCCTTATCAGCCATAATTCACAATTGTGAACATGAAAAGGTCTGCCTAATACTAGAAACAGGCAATTTCCGTAATTTTAATGATGCAATGAGTAAATATATTCATCACAGCACACAGATTACTAGAAGCGCCGGCACTGTCTACTATTGCAGAGGCAACAGTACTCGCGGTAACTAAAGAGGTTACTATTACCGAGGCTGTCCAAAACCTAACAGAGGTAATTACCAAAACAAAGGTAAATACCACAACAACTATAATAACAATAATAGAGGCCAAAATAGAGGATTCTCTAGAGGCCGTGGTAACTCGAATAGACGCCACAACAAAAATCGTGGGCGTTATAGGCGCTAATATCAAGGCAGAGGAAAGCATAAAGGTCGAAATTACTGTAACCAAAATAACAGTAATGTGAGTGTGGCGCACAAGAGTTCGGAAAACTCTCAAAGCCCTTTAAATGCGAACCAATAAAAAAAAATAAAAATAAAATTCATAAACAATGCTACAAAAACAACCTTAACATTTTTGATCGACACTGATGCTAATATTTCACTTTTCAAAATTAATTCCGATCACTTTGATACAATTCCTGAAGATAGAAAATAAATATTCAAGGAAGCCCAGCGTATATGAGGTCATTTGTAATAATGAAGTACGTAAAGTAGTGGCGTTGCATATAAGAAACAAAACATGTTTTTTGAAACATGGAAAGAAAATTATTGCAAGAATTGATGTTGACGATCTGTACACTAATGGAACCTTCGACTTAGGTCAATTCTTCCAAAGGCTTGAAAAGCAAGCCGGTATACTCAAGATTAGGCAACTCAAAGTGTCACCGTGCGAAAAGATCTTTGAATTAATTTCAATTAAATTTTTCAAAAATATGGGCATTAAAATCTTGAATTTTTGTGAGTAGTGCTACTCAGGCCGGTGACCCTAATAAAAAATGAAATATCAAAGAAGCTTAACGGCCTCGCTATTTCGGTATATATTGCAAGCGTCCAGCTTCTCGCTCTCTAAAGTTTCTGACGAATTCTAGAAAACAACAACACAATACAAATAGTTTTTTGTCTCTTTCTGTTTCGCACTCAGCTTGTAGTTTTTTCAAGCACGTGTTCGCATATATGTATGTATGTATGTTTGTATGTTTCCATGTATGTTGTTTGTGTACGCATATATAAAAGCAAATAATAACGTATTTAATTGGCTGCATATGAAAACATACTGATGCTGATGGGGGTTGATTCATTGATTTTATTGATTTATGTCGGTGTTTATTATCCGATCTGATTCAAACTTACTGATATGATGTAAAAGTATAATTCTCATCTTTGGTTGAGATATCTTAAAAAACAAAAAAGTTTTTCTCACAAAAACATACTTTTTCTGATGGGGGTCTGATCTGGGGGGGATCTGAATCAAACTTGCTGGTAAGGTGTAAAAGTAGAATTGTCATCTATGTGCCAAATTGGTTGAGATATCTTAAAAAACAAAAAAGTTTTTCTCACAAGAACTGTTTTGAACAACTCACATTTTGACCGAGGTACCTCTGATCTTTCCTATTTTTCTTTAACTTATAGTTGTCCGATCCGACCAATCTTTAAACTTGATTTGGATAAATCATCAATGAAGAGAATGATATGACTTTTATTCACGGAGCTCAAAATTTAAGATCGATTAAGTCTGTAGAAACAGACAGACGGACAGACGGACATGGTCATATCGACTCGGCTTTCGATGCTGATCAAGAATATATATACTTTATGGGGTCGGAAACGATTATTTCTATGCGTTACAAACATCTGACCAATTTTATTATACCCTCTGCAAGGGTATAAAAAGATCAAGAAGCGATACTGTCTAAATTCCATAACGATAAAATACAAGGAGGTCAAACAGGCATTACAAAAACTTCGGCCAAAGTAAAACGATATTATTAATGGAAAAATATGGCACGTCATATCATAGAGTACATTTATAAATGTCAAAAATGCTTTAAATATAAAACAAAAAACCTACAAAGAAAAGACCCCTATGATAATAACTGAAACACCTATACATGCTTTCGACAGGGTAATTGTGGATACGATCGATCCACTACCTAAATCCGAACAAGGAAACGAATATGCAGTAACTTTAATCTGCAATTTAACGAAATACCTTGTAGCAATACCAACTAAAGACAAAAGTGCGAAAACAATAGCAAAAGCTATATTTGAAAACTTAATTCTGAAGTACGGTCCAATGAAGACGTTCATTACGGACATGGGAACATAATATAAAAACTCCATGCAGAAAAAACCGATTGGGATGTTGGGATACAATCTTTCACATATTGTTTTAACACAACACCATTGTCTGCACATAATTATTTTCCATATGAATTAGTTTTCGGTAGATTACCAAAACAATTTTTAGATTTCAATAAAACAAATAGAGTAGAACCAATATATTACATAGAAGATTGCGCTAAAGAAGTAAAGTTTAGATTAGAAATAGCCTATAAGAGAGCAAGAATAGCGCTAGAGAATAATAAAGCTAGAAATAAAAAATATTATGACAATAAAACATCAGACATAAGCATAGATATAGGAGATCCCGTTTTATTAAGAAATGAAGTAGGACACAAGTTAGGTCCTACATATATAGGACCCTTCGAGGTCATAGCTATAGATAATAAAGATAATGTTACAATTAGGGATAGAAAAAATAAAAAACAAACAGTTCATAAGGATAGGCTAAAAAATCAAACATAAATTAAAAAAAAAAAATTTCTATATGCATACATATATGCATATGTCAATAATTAAAAAAAAAAAAATATCATTTATAATAAAATTTTTTATATAATAATAAGCTGATTTAAATTGAAAATAGATAAAACAAAATTTCATTTGAGTTCGTGATAATGAAAATAAAGAAACACAATTTTTATATAAAAGACGCCAAAATATTCAAAAAAAAAACACAACTAAATAACTAAATATATATTTTAATACTAACATATAACAAAAAAAAAAAATAACTACATAATAATATTACGTTATTTCTCTAAAAAGGGAGGTGTAGTATGTTATATGCCAAACAAGCATATGCCCACCGTATTGTAGTGTATACAATATGTAAAGTGGTCATATGCCCAAACTTAATATAAGAGTATCAAGCGCATAAACATAGAGACACTTTGTCGCTTTGTTTACATAATCTAACCGCCAACAAGTGCCGCAATATGATCAGCCACTTATATGTGAACTGCCCCGCAGCGTGAGAACTGCAGCGTAAGCACTATGACGTTTTGACCATTCGGTACCAAGCGCACATATGTATATGCCTTCTGCATATACATACATGTTTCACAATATATATTTGCATATGGCATGCTATATACTCCCGTTCTGTCGCTGCTTTGAGCGACAGAACTCAAAATTACTTATGTACTTTTAGGCTAAGTTAAATTTTGAAATAAAGACGAAGAGAAGATTAATTTCGAACTCCAATGAAGACAGATGTGTCTTTATTCTACATCTTTACTTTTACATAAGATTCAAATAGTACAAAATAAAATACTTAAAATGGTGTTAAATAAACCATGGCACTACTGCACTTCGGACTTACACACTGAAGCCAATGTGGAGCTAGTCCCAGCAAGAGTGGCTAAACTACACTCAAATTTTATAAACAGATGTGAATATTCGGTCCACCCTCAAATATTTAATACTCTCAACTGAGTCATTAGTCTAGTTTAAGTTTTAGTTTTTTAAGTTAGAGTATAGTTTATTGGGTTTTGCTTATTTTTCCCCTTCATATTATGTTACCTTAAAATAAATTTCATTATGTATTAATTGTTTAAGCAGAAAAGGTCAATGCCTGTACTCTTATCTTTGTTTCATATTAATCACTCACACTTGTGAAATATTAAAACTTATCTGAAATAAAGTGTTCCTTATAATAATATAATAATATTTACTAATAAATCGGAATTGGTTGTATTTAGTAATGGGACAAATGAACTTTGGGATTTTGTTATTGTGTTACCAATATAAATTTCCCTTTGGATTTTTGGTATATAAACAAAATCGTCTTTTGAATTTACTTTTATATTCCTTATTACTTCAGATGCTGATAAAATCAGGGAGTTATTAGAAGAACTATATGTAATGGGAACATAAATTGGATGATTTAGATTTTGAAGTCAAAGTATGAACCAGTCCTCTGTTGGTTTGAAATCTAGTAGACAATTGGATTTTTTTATAAAATCAATGCCTATAATTCCATTACAAGGTATGTTTTGTTTTGCAAAGTTTTGAATTTAATATATTAAATTCGTGTGAAATTATGTATAGTTTGAATTGAAGATCTACTAGAGTAGTGCCTTGGGACTTTATTACCCCTTGGCCTATTCCTTGTATATTTATAGTTTTACGTTCAGAAATTCTATCAAAATGATCGGAATTAATTATTTTTTAGAATTTGTGACGACACTTTTTTTAGTAATATAAAGTATCGTCCCAACGGAAGGGACCTTTATAAATTTTAGTTATATTTAGTTGTGAATTTTCTTATTTTTTGTTATCTATATTTTTAATAATTCTAAGTTTAGTTATTAGTCAATTTTTATATAGGTTTAATTTGTAGTTCGTTAATTATATTCTAAGTCCCAAAGTCAGAACTAGTTTTTCTTTCAGTTCACTACTGCGCACCACTGCCAAAGCTCACCCGTGTGCGTGTGTATGCACCTGCAAGCAACGGTTCGAATTCACACATATACAACAGACACTACGCATGCCGACTGACTGTCGCCAAAATTACGCAGGCGTCTATGCAGCTAACTTTTGGAGTTAACTGTACGCCGTCGTAGACACCGTAATTAGGCGACAGCAGTAACTGGCGATGTAAAAGTACTGACTGAAGCAGAAGACAAAAGGCATACGCAAAATAACGGCACGCATCAAATTGGCGACTGCAGCAGAAGCAGCCATCGATCTGATTGGTCGCTGCCGACATCGATATAGCAAAACGAGGCCAAGGGCAATGCAAGTTTGAAACTTGTAAATCAATTATCGCAAAGTTGTCAAAGTGAACACATCGTAATAGATAAATAAATCAAAGTGATAACAAGTGCCAGAGTGAACAAAAAAAGACAAAGAAGGAATAACTAAGTGCCTAGGAAGGATCAAGGATCAAGTACACCAAGATATCCGAGGAAGTGTGTGAGCTAAGGCATGGAGCGCATGTGAATGGAAAATAAGGGAACATGGTGGGGAAAATTAGCTCGGGTCGTTCAGTGGTTTTCCGGTGTGGTAGGTAGGAGTGAGATGAATAAATAAAAAAAATATTAAAGCAAGATCAATAAAGTTAAAATCAAATACATATAAATCAGTGCCTCTGGTCTCTTGTTTAATTATATTGTCATATGTGACCTTCCTTTTCGACAGTCAGCTTAATCCTGCTCTGCTTAAACTCACATCAAGATCCTTATTTCTGAACCATGCATGGTAGACAGGGTAGATGTTCCATCATCCTTAAGGATGCGCTAAGTGGACCACTACCCTTTTTGAACATTTGTGTTTTTATGTAAATAATTTAATTGGTCTAGACAGTTAGGTGAATCAATCTCCGGGTGATACCCTAATTGATTCCTTAGCTGATTCTACACTGATAATGTATAGAGATATCTTCATTCAAATCAGTCTCCGGGTAATACCCTAATTGATTTGAAGGAGATTCCCTATGCATTAACGTAGTAATTGTTGTCTCGTGTTGTAAGTTTAAGTGATCTATAGGATGGATAGTTAGGTGAATCAATCTCCGGGTAATACCCTAATTGATTCTTTAGCTAATCCTACCCTGATCATGTATAGAGACATCTTCTTTCAAATCAATCTCCGGGTAATACCCTAATTGATTTGAAGGAGATTCCCTATGCGTTAAACGTAGTCATGGTGTTCTCGTGTTCTAAGTTTAAGTAATCTATAGGTTGGATAGTTAAGAGAATCAATTTCCGGGTGATACCCTAATTGATTCCTTAACCGATCCATAATGATCACGTATAGAGGTATCCTCATTTTAAATCAATCTCTGGGTGATACGCTAATTGATTTAAAGAGGATTCTCTATTCCTGAAAGCTTAATCGTTGTTGTTATGTATGCGTATCCGTCCATTCCCCTCTTATTACCTCTACCTTTCCATAATGGTGTGATTTTAGCGTTATGGCAACTGAGTCTCCCTTCCATCACGTGGGGTTGACTCCCTCTCTGCAATTTTCGGGTCTCGGTATTTTTCATTACAAATTTTCTGTAAACTAAAGGCCCTGGGGAGACTGAGATATGAACCCCGGCCGGAAAACTTCCTTACAGATGGCGCCCGAGCAGGGACCCGAGATTTGCGAAAATATGTTTATATATTATGTCATATATCTGCCTGTATAAATATAAATATTTTTGAGGCTTATACCTGAGTGGATTAAAGATCCACCGTAACCCATACGCTAATTTATACCTTAATAAATAAATTATAATATTCTATTAAATTATTAAATTATATTATTTTCGGATGGTAGTTATTTGTTGTTGTATTACCAGGGATTAAGTGAATTGACCACTTCCAAATCTCGTATATTTTGTCTTCGCCCCAACAATGCTATCGTGTTCGTCTACCAAGCCTCAGAAACTTAGATTTTAAACAGTCAGCGACAGATCTAGCAACAGGACCATCGACAGAGTTAATCATTTTATTTAGCAAAGTCTCGGTAGAGTATTCAGTAGGGTCAGAGACAGAAACTTAGATTTTAAACAATCAGCGACAGAACTAGCATCAGAACCATCGACAGAGTTAATCATTTTTTTTTAGCAAAGTCTCGGTAGAGTATTCAGTAGGGTCAGCGACAGAAACTTAGATTTTAAACAGTCAGCGACAGAACTAGCATCAGAACCATCGACAGAGTTAATAATTTTTTTTAGCAAAGCCTCGGTAGAGTATTCAGTAGGGTCAGCGACAGAAACTTATATTTTAAACAGTCAGCGACAGAACTAGCAACAGGACCATCGACAGAGTTAATAATTTTTTTTTTAGCAAAGTCTCGGTAGAGTATTCAGTAGAGTCAGCGACAGAACTCCTAGATTCACTACACCAAGTAGAAATTCGTACCATGACCAGTTATGCTTATATACCGTTACCTCAAGTCATAAAGAACGGAGTAAAAACAAAGAAAAGTTAAAGAAGACGGAAGAAAAAAAAATGTTCACGTGTTCAATAGGAATCGTAGCAACAGTAATACCAGGTCCGTTAGGGAGTAGTAGCTATCGTTTTCACTCTTACTCACACTGGGTCACTTCACAGTACGAGCAGAGCGGTATCCCACTGCCGTACCTTATTGGTCCACGAGCCCAGCGGCCTGCCTTAGCATTCTGCTTGTAGGGCAGTGAGAACACGCCCGCAGCCGAAAGCTGAGTTACATAGTTAAGAAACGACGGTACAAAAACGAGAGAGAGCAGAGAATTGTTACCTTACCCCAAACCCAATAAATACGGTTGATAATCACACAATCGTGGAGTTCAATTTCAGCAGCCATAGAGTCAACACCAAAGGAGGAGTTCACTTTCAGCATTCATCGAGCACACATAAAAAGGAATTCGCTTTCAGCATTCATCGAGTCAACATCAAAGAAGGAGTTTACTTCTAAAAGTCATAGAATCCTGAGAAAGGAAATCAACAAGGATATTGGACAAGAATATCAACAAGGATTTATTCAAAGAATACCCTGTACACCCGGTCACCAGAGAAGATATCAACAAGGATATTGGACAAGAATATCAACAAGGATTTATTCAAAGGATACCAAGTACACCCGGTCACCATAGAAGATATCAACAAGGATATTGCACAAGAATATCAACAAGGATTTATTCAAAGGATACCAAGTACATCCGGTCACCAGAGAAGATATCAACAAGGATATTGGACAAGAATATCAACAAGGATTTATTCAAAGGATACCAAGTACACCCGGTCACCATAGAAGATATCAACAAGGATATTGCACAAGAATATCAACAAGGATTTATTCAAAGGATACCAAGTACATCCGGTCACCAGAGAAAATATCAACAAGGATATTGCACAAGAATATCAACAAGGAATTTTTCAAAGGATACCAAATACACCCGGTCACCAGAGAAAATATCAACAAGGATATTGCATAAAAATATCAACAAGGATTTACCCAACTAGCGTCAAGGATATTCCAGCAGTGAAGATATCAACCAGTATACTAAACAGAAACATCATCAAGGATTTAATCAACGTATACCCAGTACAACCGGTCATCAGCAAAACCATCAGCTAGGGTAGTTAATCCAAAATTCACCACTTATACCGAGGAGTCCTAGTACACCAGCGAGACAAGCCAGAACCATTTTCTACGTACGGTCAATACTAAAGCATAAGTAAACATGGGAGTAAAATGGATCACCTATCGTCGTAAAGCGGAGTTGGAATCATTGTGTACAGAGTTTGGACTGGCCTCTGGCGGAACTGTCGAGGAAATGCGCAGCCGGTTTTCCAGCTTTGCATCCCGAGAAGACCATCAACCGTCAGTGCTGGCTCGTCTATCGGAGTTGGAGGCGCAATACGGACAGGCACCAACTATAGAGAAGACACTAGACGTTAAACCTCGTTCTCGTTCGGTTCCTCCCGCTAAACCAGAAGAAAAGGATTCTCCTGCACAACTAGAAGTGTTTAAGTATCAAGATACATTAGCTAAGATTCCAGCGCCACCTATACCAACGCCTAACTCAACGAATATCACATTGGATGTTCCCCAAGTCGGAACAGCCACCGTTTCTCTCCCTCAAAAGGTAGAAAACGCAAACTATGTGAACGTAGCGGAGAAAATTACCAAGTGGAGGATTATTTTTGATGGATCTACGGACCCACTTTACTTTTTAGAAAAGGTGGAGACCAGATCAGCTACTTACCGGATTGACCCCGAGTGTTTGCCCCGGATGATGTCTATTTTATTCACTGGACGAGCAGAAGGATGGTGGCAAACTAGCGATCTAGTAGACGCATCATGCATCTATTTTAAACGGGAATTCTTGGAGTTTTTCCTACCCCCCAGATATTTCGAACAGTTGGAAGATGCCATCCGCGCACGGAAACAATGGGGCGGGGAGCCTTTTAAACAGTATCTCGTGGATTTGCGACTTATGATGAGGAGAGCCAATTACAACTGCACACAGCTCAAGAGAACTTGATCGGATTTACGACAATTTACATCCGGAATACCAACTGTACACACGACGAATGGATTTCCGAGACTTAAGTGAACTGACCAAGCTGATAGTCAACTTTGAAACCATAAGGTCAGTCTAGTCAGCCAGCAACGCCCCCTGGTACGCCAGTACAGTTCGCTGTGAGCAATATAAACGACACCCATAGATCCCGAAGAAAGGTCCGACAGTCAAGGGAAACTGGTACCAATAACCCAGCCATTTGTCAACTAAACGAGGCCCCAGTGGATACTCGTGTGGCCTGCCAAATCAGAGAAGGCTTTTCTGTTGGCAATGCGGCAAAAGAGGGCTCCGCACCATCGATTGTTGCAGGAGTTGGGGAAACGCCAGGCGCGTTCGCTTGCACGGGGAGCAGACGAAGGAAGCGCCAAAACAACCTCATGCTTAAAGCGACTTCGATACGAGGGAGGCCGTATTCTGGCTCAAGTTAATATTAAGGGAACAGAAGTCAATGCAACGTTGGATACAGGAGCTACCAGGAGTTTCATAAGTCAGTCTTTAGCCCAACAAGTAGGCTCAACGGAAGACTGGAAACAAGTTCGCACAATTATCAATTTGGCGGACGGATCACAAAAGGAAATCTCCCAGGCCATCAGTTTGGAAGTGAGATTACGAGTACAAACAGCGATAGTGTCGATGTTGGTGTTGCCAGGTATCATGGATCACTTCATCTTGGGCACTGACTTTCTACGTGACATGCGAGCCACAATTAGATGTGGCGAAAATTGCGTGCAGCTGGAACCATTGCTGCAGCAATCTGGCGAATGTTCCCCCAGCGATTCAACTATAAAGGAGGCTCCCTTGACTCTTACGCTTAGCCCCCCAGATGTCAACCAAAGAACTGAAACACCAGATGTAACATTTTCTACTCAGAAAGAACCGAAGCAAGAACCTGATTCTATCCGAAGTTCAGTGTTGCCTCCATCCAACTACAAGGCAAGTTTGAATAATCCCTTCCGTAAGCCTCCCGTATCAGATCCCGTGCTTGACTCCACGGAAATCTCAGGAACGACACATTTAGCCGTGTTCGAAGAAGCATCGCCAATATCCGAGTCATCTGCATCATTACCGTCCGAGAGTTTCGATGAAGATCCTATGCTCCAATCGATGATAGCAGAGTTCCTAGCGAAGGAACTACCTAAGTTCGACACCCTACAAGGTGTCACCAACATCGCGGAGCATGTCATCACCATGAAGGACGATCGTCCCATAAAGCAGCGTTATTACCCAAGGAACCCATCACAGCAGAAGATTATCAATGACACTGTGGATCAATTATTGCAGGAAGATCGGATTGAACCCTCTAAGAGTCATCACAGTGCCCCGATAGTACTGGTGGGTAAGAAAACAGGAGACGTGCGGATGTGTATAGATTTCCGTCAGCTCAACGCCCAATCTGTACGAGATGCTTACCCACTACCTCGCATTAATTACATCCTGGAGAAGCTGCGAAATGCCAAATTTATCTTTACGTTGGATCTCAAGAGCGGATACTGGCAAATCCCGGTGGCGGACTCTTCCAATGAAAGGTGATGCCTTTCGGACTCCATTCCGCTGCCGCAACGTTCCAGCGCGTGTTGGACAGTGTGATTGGACCCGAGATGGATCCCTTCGCATTCGCTTACTTAGATGACATAATCGTCGTCGGTAGGACGTTCAAAGAGCATATGAATCACCTACAAGAGCAGCTAAGCTACATATCAACCAAGCCAAGTGTAGATTCTTCAACCGCCGAATCCAATTCTTCGGCCACGTAATAAGTGAACAAGGCATACACACTGATCCAGGAAAAATAGACGCCGTGCGGGAACTGGCCCCACCGACGAACGTGCGTCAACTTCGACGATGTCTGGGCATAGCTTCTTGGTACAGGCGATTCGTCCCGGAATTCTCCAGTGTCATACAGCCTATTACCACGTTACTGAAGAAAAATACTAAGTGGAACTGGAGTTCGGAACAACAACAGGCCTTTGATGAGTTAAAATCTCGCTTAACATCCACTCCCATACTCGCTTGTCCGGATTTCAATGAGAAGTTCTACTTGCAGACGGACGCCAGTGACTACGGATCGGGTGCAGTCTTGACTCAATACCAGGAAGGGTCAGAACAAGTGATCGCATACGCCAGCCGGCGTTTATTATCCCCAGAAGAAAACTACTCAGCGACTGAAAACGAATGCCTTGCTATAGATTGGGGAATTCGCAAAATGCGTTGCTACCTGGAAGGGTACCGATTCGAAGTGATAACAGACCATCAAGCCCTTAAGTGGCTCAATTCCATAGATAATCCCACAGGACGTATCGCTCGCTGGGCACTGGAGTTGCAGCACTTTCTCGCCAGCCATTGGAAGTACTGCAGTCGATACTAGAGGCCATCCCACAGTGTTCATGGTGGCAGAAACTTAAACAACAGGTAGAGAAGCATCCGGAACATGTTCCAGATTACTACTACGAGGCCGGACAGATTTATCGTCGGCGGAATCACCATCCCGAAGAAGAGGATTCAATACCATGGAAGCTATGTGTACCGAAGGGACATCGACGCACCTACAGCCGGCCACTTAGGCATAAGAAAAACCGCCATTCGAGTGGCCCAAAAATATTTCTGGCCGGGAGCATTCCGTGATGTTGCTAGTCACGTGAGGAAGTGCATTCAATGTCAAAAGTACAAGGCTAACCAACTGAAGCCAGCAGGAAAAATGTTTACTCGCCAAGTCAAGGAGCCTTTTAGTATAGTGTGTAGCGACTTTGTCGGTCCTCTACCACGGCCCAAGCAAGGTAATACTATCTTACTGATGTTCTTAGATGCCTATACTCGATGGGTAGAATTGGTCCCACTTCGTAAAGCCACCGCGGCTGCTCTAGAAAAAGCTTTTCGGGAAAGAATCATCGGACGACATGCAATTCCTCATACTTTGGTTTGCGATAACGGCACGCAGTACACCAGACGATCCTTCAAAGCTTTCTGTCAGCGGACAGGAGTGGAAATTCAATATACAGCAAGCTACACTCCGAGGCAAAATCCAACAGAATGAGCGAATCGCACTGTGAAAACAATGATAGCCCAATACCTCGAGAATGACCAAAGCACCTGGGATCAACTACTTCCGGAGTTTATGTTGGCTATCAATTCCAGCGTGTGTGACTCAACTGGTTTTAGGCCGTCGTTCCTAGTGCTTGGAAGGGAACCCCGTCTTCCGGGTGCATGATATAACGAAGTCACACCTGGACTAGGCACCACCCCCTGGTCGCCTGAGGATCGAGTCAAACGAATGAAGAATGTCTATCGTATAGCTCAAGATAACATGAAGCAAGCATTATTAGACCAGAGCAAACACTACAACCTAAGAAGACGGGATTGGCGGCCAACTATTGGTGATTTGGTGTTGCTACGCCAACATCAACTGTCCAAAGCGGCCGAAGGGTTCGCCGCTAAGCTGGCACCGAAGTTCGACGGTCCATATAGGGTAATCAAGTTTATTTCCAGAAATATCGTGCGCCTTCAAGAAGTCAGTGGAAGGTGACGACGCACTGTCAGTCTAGACGACCTCAAACCATTTAGATCAGACGATGATCTCAACCCTGTAGCAGAAGCACTGGACACTGAAAGCATGGAGCACGACACTAACGCTAACAACGAGACCAAAGATGCCACGTCACCACAGTTGAACGAGAAATATTCGTAGGGACCACTTGTTGGAGATCGTGATGTCCCAACGTCCCTCCCCCGTAAAGTGGGAATCCGGCGCAGCACCAGCAGGTTCTAGATAGTGAATAAGCTAAGTAAAATAGTTAAGAATAGATTTAGAAGACATTGTAAAACTAAGCATAAGTAAAACTCTTAGTTATGTACCACACCGATAGGCGTATAAGATAGGGTTAACAAGGTATTAGATAGATAACAAAACATTATATCATCCGCAGAACGACATTTAGCATCCCGGAGATCCGACCAATTATTGAGGAATTGGTCGATACCAAAGACGTCCCACGCGCCGAGGGTCCCACTACAGCGCATTCACCCGGAGAATCCGGAACAGAATCGGTCATCTGTTGGCGTGCGGTAGAAGCACCAGAGCGGCCACAAATATCCTCGGTGGTCACGCTGGAAAACAAGATTGAGCTGTTCGACATAGCTAATTTCGACCCAGGGCGATTTTTACCTCACGTCGGACATCGCGACCAGTATATTCCGCCTCGTGACTCATCCGAATCGGAACGCAGCGCCAGCCCCGAAGCAGAATATTCAGGCCAGTGGTACGATCCATACGACTTCCGGGGCAAGTCGAACCAGGCGGAGGAGATGGACCCGGAAACCGGGGAAAACAGGGAGTTACCGATCCCGGAGCCCACGTTCGACCTCTATGGCCATCCCGAGGTGTATTAGTCCATGAGCGATGAGGACAGCTGGGAACGCAGTGTGTCACCTCTAGAATATCCCATATTTGAGGATATTTCTCCCCCCGTCACTCCAAGGGAGTATGAACATGAGGAGGCTACAACGAGCTCAGAAGCCGCGCGTAACTTGGGTGCTGGAGGCTCTCCCCCCCAGAACCTAGACAACCGTCCACCAACAGGTTCCCGTTGGTTGGAGATGCCCGGGCCTAGGCACCAGGATACCCTCCGAGTTAATAGAGCTCGTGCGATCGTGCATCCGACCCCACGAGAACAAGAAATTCTTACGCGAAATAGGCGGAATTACGTATAAGGTACACGTCAGCCCGGCCGGCAGAGTAACTATCACACTTTTACGTCCCCGACCGTGAAGTGAAGGGGGTGACGACACTTTTCTTAGTAATATAAAGTATCGTCCCAACGGATGGGACCTTTATAAATTTTAGTTATATTTAGTTATGAATTTTCTTATTTTTTGTTATCTATATTTTTAATAATTCTAAGTTTAAGTCAATTTTCATATAGGTTTAATTTGTAGTTCGTTAATTATATTCTAAGTCCCAAAGTCAGAACTAGTTTTTCTTTCAGTTCACTACTGCGCACCACTGCCAAAGCTCACCCATACACACACACCTGCAAGCAACGGTTCGAATTCACACATATACAACAGACGCTACGCATGCCGACTGACTGTCGCCAAAATTACGCAGGCGTCTATGCAGCTAACTTTTGGAGTTAACTGTACGCCGTCGTAGACACCGTAATTAGGCGACAGCAGTAACTGGCGATGGAAAAGTACTGACTGAAGCAGAAGACAAAAGGCATACGCAAAATAACGGCACGCATTAGAATTTGGCGACTGCAGCAGAAGCAGCCATCGATCTGATTGGTCGCTGCCGACATCGATATAGCAAAACGAGGCCAAGGGCAATGCAAGTTTGAAACTTGTAAATCAATTATCGCAAAGTAGTCAAAGTGAACACATCGTAATAGATAAATAAATCAAAGTGATAACAAGTGCCAGAGTGAACAAAAAAAGACAAAGAAGGAATAACTAAGTGCCTAGGAAGGATCAAGGATCAAGTACACCAAGATACCCGAGGAAGTGTGTGAGCTAAGGCATGGAGCGCATGTGAATGGAAAATAAGGGAACATGGTGGGGAAAATTAGCTCGGGTCGTTCAGTGGTTTTCCGGTGTGGTAGGTAGGAGTGAGATGAATAAATAAAAAAAATATTAAAGCAAGATCAATAAAGTTAAAATCAAATACATATAAATCAGTGCCTCTGGTCTCTTGTTTAATTATATTGTCATATGTGACCTTCCTTTTTCGACAGTCAGCTTAATCCTGCTCTGCTTAAACTCACATCAAGATCCTTATTTCTGAACCATGCATGGTAGACAGGGTAGATGTTCCATCATCCTTAAGGATGCGCTAAGTGGACCACTACCCTTTTTGAACATTTGTGTTTTTATGTAAATAATTTAATTGGTCTAGACAGTTAGGTGAATCAATCTCCGGGTGATACCCTAATTGATTCCTTAGCTGATTCTACACTGATAATGTATAGAGATATCTTCATTCAAATCAGTCTCCGGGTAATACCCTAATTGATTTGAAGGAGATTCCCTATGCATTAACGTAGTAATTGTTGTCTCGTGTTGTAAGTTTAAGTGATCTATAGGATGGATAGTTAGGTGAATCAATCTCCGGGTAATACCCTAATTAATTCTTTAGCTAATTCTACCCTGATCATGTGTAGAGACATATTCTTTCAAATCAATCTCCGGGTAATACCCTAATTGATTTGAAGGAGATTCCCTATACTTTTAACGTAGTCATGGTGTTCTCGTGTTCTAAGTTTAAGTGATCTATAGGATGGATAGTTAAGAGAAACAATCTCCGGGTGATACCCTAATTGATTCCTTAACTGATCCATACTGATAACGTATAGAGATATCCTCATTTTAAATCAATCTCCGGGTGATACCCTAATTGATTTAAAGAGGATTCTCTATTCCTTAAAGCTTAATCGTTGTTTTTATGTATGCGTATCCGTCCATTCCCCTCTTATTACCTCTACCTT
This sequence comes from Drosophila sturtevanti, assembly GCA_018150375.1. NCBI lineage: Eukaryota > Metazoa > Arthropoda > Insecta > Diptera > Drosophilidae > Drosophila > Drosophila sturtevanti. The sequence continues at coordinate 58,013 of JAECWJ010000642.1, forward strand.
TCCATAATGGTGTGATTTTAGCGTTATGGCAACTGAGTCACCCTTCCATCACGTGGGGTTGACTCCCTCTCTGCAATTTTCGGGTCTCGGTATTTTTTATTACAAATTTTCTGCAAACTAAAGGCCCTGGGGAGACTGAGATATGTACCCCGGCCGGAAAACTTCCTTACAAATTGAAATGTCTGCACCTGTGTCATTTCGATCGGACGACTATATCAAATAGCTTCCATAGGAACGATCGGTCATGAATAAGGTTTATCCTCAATAACTCTGTTGTTTTTTAACCGAATGCCACGAAATTTGATAGTTGTGAGTTTAATATACTTCTTAATACTTCAATCAAGTTTTATTAGAATCGGACGACTTTATTATATAGCTGCTATAGGAACAATCGGTACAAAAAAAATTTTTGTATGAAAAATTTTTTTTTCTCAAGCTCAAAATTTTGAATTTGTAAATTTGGCATGTATAATTTACAGTAATGCTTCTGGTGAATTATATAGAGAAAATCTGCGAGGGTATACGAACTTCGGCACGGCCGAAGTTAGTCCATCTTTCTAGTTTTTTACCCTTACAGAGGGTATAATAAAATTGGTCAGATGTTTGTATGTAACGCATACAACTCGAAAGCCGAGTTGATATGACCATGTCCGTCTGTCCGTCTGCCTGTTTCTTCGCACTTTTTCGAACTTAAATTTTGAGCTACGTGAATAAAAGTCATATCATTCTCTTCATTGATCTTTGATCCAAATCAAGTTTAGGAATTGATAGGATCGGACAACTATAAGCTATAGAAATCATTCTCTTCATTGATCTTTGATCCAAATCAAGTTTAGGAATTGATAGGATCGGACAACTATAAGCTATAGAAAAATAGGAAAGCTCAGAGGTACCTCGGTCAAAATGTGAGTTGTTCAAAACAGTTCTTGTTTTTTGAGATATCTCAACCAAATTTGGCACACAGATGACAATTTTACTTTTACACCTTACCAGCAAGTTTGATGTAGATCGGATAATTAACACAGACGTAAATCAATAAAATCAATAATCAACCCCCATCAGAAAAAGTATGTTTTTGTAAGAAAAACTGTTTTTAAGATATCTCAACCAAATTTGGTGGACAGATGAGAATTATATTTTTACATCATACCAGTAAGTTTGAATCAGATCGGACAATAAACACCGACATAAATCAATAAAATCAATGAATCAACCCCCATCAGCTTCAGTATGTATGCATATTAAGTGCAATTAAATACGTTTATATTTGCTTCTATATATGCATACACAATCAACACACATGGAAACATACAAACATACATACATACATATATGCGAACACGTGTTTGAAAAAACTGCAAGCTGAGTGCGAAACAGAAAGAGACGGAAAACTATTTGTATTGTGTTGTTGTTTTTTAGAATTCGTCAGAAAATTTAGAGAGCGAAAAGCTGGACGCTTGCAATGTATACCGAAATAGCGAATTATAAGTTTGGTAGCGCAATGGGTAGAGATCGATTCTAGAAATGACGTGAGCGGAGGTTCAATTCCGGCCGTTGGCAAACTCGTATTTTTTATTACTGATTCTTGTTTTGGTTCAAATTTTTATAAATTTTATATTTCCAATTTTTAAAATATCTTGAACCGATGTGACGGAGAAAGTAATCAAGTAATCTGCAAGGGTATACAAACTTCGGCACGGCCGAAGTTAGCTTCTTTGATATTATTATTAAACTTGTTGTAGTATTTTTTTTCGATCTCATTCTCATAAATGTAACGTCTAAATTTTTTTATTTACCGTTTAAGACTTTATCTGAGATTAAAGAAAAGAAAGCTTAGTTTTAAAGTTTTATTTTGTTTTGTATTTTGTGTGGATACCTTACTTCTTTTCTTTTTTGTAATTTTCCTACAATACAGAAAACTTTATTTCGATATTCAATTTTTTTTTTTTTTTTTTGATTTTATTTCCTCAAAAGTGCTAAATGAAATCATTGTTTATAAATTTTGTATACTCTTGATACGAAAAAAAGAAAATATATTGAACTCCTACACGTTCATGAAAGAAAAAATAATCTTTTATTTAATATAAATTGGTCACTTTTTCTATTTGCACAGTTTTTAATTGTTGAAATATTTAATGAAAGAAAAATATTTTTCTTTGAAAGTCAAAAATAAAATTTTAAGTGATAATTTTATTGTAATAAAGTTATTAAAAAATTTATCAATTGATCACAAACGTTTTATTGTAGCTGAGTATAGATGCTCGTCGCCAGAAACATGGAAATATTAGTTTTTAGGTTAATATGGTTGGCTTACAATTCAGGTATACATTTTACTTAATTTAATTTATATAAAAAAAATTCTCCAACCACATTTGTTAGTAAATAGCCTATTATTTGTTAGTGTTTTTCAACAGGCGTGTTCACATCTAGTTGAGTTTTAGAATTTTAAAAATAATGTCAATTAGGCCTATGTGTATACGCAGCCTGCTTGCGTTTCTTCGCTCTATGGTTATGGGTTTTGTCATATATGTATTTACGCTCTACGTAGCGTTGTCGGTTTTCTGGAATTTTTCCTCCTGGCGAGCCCGGTACTTGGCTATTGTGAGTGGGCGTTTTCCATCGTTTCCATTTCATTAGTGAATTATTCTATTCTGTTTAATTCATTTATGGTTTTTGAATTAATTTCGTTCTTGCTGTTGTTTATTGGTTTAGGTGTTTCATTTGCCGTTGCATTTGTAGCGGCTTTTTGTTCATTTTTTTTGTTATTTATTTTACAACATATTTAAGACATTTTTTTTTGGTTATTGGTGCTGCCGTTATCGCTATTAGTAAGCGCACCAGGTGGGCTGGTGGGGATGTTAACTATTTCATCAGTTTTCTCCCATAATTGTATGTATTTCCGCTGTTCTACTAAATTTATTTTTGTTGGAGCTTCGTGACACTTGTCACGTTGGCCATGTAGAGATATGTAGGAATATCTCTGTCTTTGCAATAATGTGTAGTACTTGTTGTCTTTAAGGTCGTCTGAATTCGAATGAATCCATTATTTATTATTTTCAATGCCTTAGCCTAAATACATAATGGTTTTATATAGGAATCCTGCATGTAGCATACAATATATGTGTATATATGTATTTGCGAAAACATATACTGAAAAATGCTTACACTGTAGATCTCACGCCGTAGGCCAGTCATATAAGTGATTGATCGTAATACGGCACTTATGTATGGATATATTATGTAAACACAGCGACAGAGAGTCACTATGTTTATAAGTGTAATACTCTTACCGTTTAGTTGAGCATATGACATCATTAGATATTGTATACACTACAATACGATGGGCATATGCTCATATTTTATACAACATACTACAGCTGAGAGCAGAAACAGTTTTTAGGGCAGACAAGCAGTGTGTTTGACAGTTATTGTAATTTTGATGAATAAAGCAAACATGTTTCTTTTACTTTCTGTTGCTAAAGGCAGAATACTCCGCTAAGAAGAGTTCTGCTAAGAAAAAGAATTTCTTATGTTATTCCATGCTTTTAACTCAGTAATATTTATACCACCTTTATTAAATATGAGCATATGCTATTGACACTGTCGAAGATGAAACTACTTCGTGTGTTCTACTCGTACTTCAGAAAATTTATATTAAAGTTTGAATCAATAGCCAAGCGTCTTACAGATTTATTAAAACAAGATTTCAAAGTCCAGCTTTAATGGGAGAGAGTTCGCTTTATTCAATATGCCAAGGTCGCTAATTTCGAATAAGCCCGTGAAACTGTAAGGCGGTGAACACCAAGAAAATCTCCTCGGGGATGCTTCGACGATGCTTCAATCGACGGCATTGGGGAAGTGCATCTCCAGATTTCACTCGATGAAAGATAGATTGTTGTGTCAGTTAGGTAATTAAAACCCGAATTTGTCGCTATCTTTCACATTGGTATAGTCATAATTTTCAGTAATATTCATGTTCACAGAAAACAATAAAGTAAATAATTTTGGTTTTACATTTTATCTGAACAAGCCGGTACATTCTAATTCATACCTTTAACGACAAGTTCAATCTGACACACAATCTTGTCTTCTAATTTGAACTTTTTCAGCAGCTTAACTTAACATTTTTACATGATTTGATGTTATTTAATTTTATTAGTTTGGCAAAAATCCAGTCACCAGAAGAGATGTAATCTTGTATAGCTCAAATGAGACTACTAACTTAATTAGGGCATAATTCTTCCAACGTAAAAGTATGGTGTGAGAAAATGAGCATCATATATTGGGATCGTGGAGTTGGCTTCTTGGAAAGATGTCACAAGACTCAAGTGTACTATTCCATTAAAACAATGCATTAAAATAACAGCATTGCATCC
>JAECWJ010000643.1:0-102039 GCA_018150375.1 Drosophila sturtevanti
AAGCGCTCAGAAAATTCAGAAGCTATCTATTTTTGATCCATTTCTATTGCTCTCAATCTTACCCGCTCTCTGGTAAACAACCTTGAGAGTGTCACTACTCCGCCTAATTCCTACCAAATATATTAATATGTATGTGTGTTTGTATGTACATATGTACATGCCATATTCGCAAAGTAAAAAACCTTTATGCACGGACATGATCATTATACACACTACGCAAGCGCAAGGCCGTCCCATTCAGACAAACCATTAAGAGACTGATTGGCGGCGCTCACTCTCACAAGTTTCGTTTTCTGAGAGGACAACAACAGGGGGGACAAAATAAATACTTCCGAATTAATGGTCGATTGGCTGGTTACAGAACAACTCTATGGCTACATAATCTATCTGGTGTTAATGACTAATTTTTAATCTCGCAGATGAAACTTAGGCAAAGATCATATAAGAAATGTAATATATGTTGACTGAGTAATGGAAAAATTATATCGATATTTCTTAGGTCCGCTACTGGTCGAATACTTCTTTATATATTTTTGTCTCTTTCTAAACCATGCATATATACATATGTAACTTAACTAACTTAATTTGCTGCTTTTGGGGGGTTGATTTATTGATTTTATTGATTTATCCGAACTAATTCAAATTTACTGGTATGATGTAAAAGTAAAATTCTCATCTGTATGCTAAATTTGGTTGAGATACATATCTCAAAAAACAAAAAAGTTTTTCTCACAAGAACTGTTTTGAACAACACAAATTTTGACCGAGGTACCTCTGATCTTTTCAATTGTTCAATACCTTATAGTTTTCCGATCCGACTTTAAACTTGATTTGATTGCATCATCAATGAACAGAATGCTATGACTTTTATTCACGTAGCTCAAATTTACGTTCGATTCTTTGCGAAGAAACAGAAACAGTCGTCATATCGACTCGGCTATTGATGCTGATTAAGAATATACATACATATACATACATACATACATATACTGGGGTCGGAAACGATTATTTCTATACGTTACAAGCATCTGACCAATTTTATTATATCCTCTGCAAGGGTATAAAAAAAAAAAATAAGAAAAAATTCCAGTTTGCCAACGGCCGGAGTTGAACCTCCGCTCACACGTCATTTCTAGAATCGATCTCTACCTATTGCGCTACCAAACTTAAAACTCACTGTCTCGCTATTTCGGTATACATTGCAAGCGTCCAGCTTCTCGCACTCTAAATTTTCTGACGAATTCAAGAGAACAACAACACAATACAAATAGTTTTCTATCTCTTTCTGTTTCGCACTCAGCTTGTAGTTTTTTCAAGCACATGTTCGCATATGTATATGTATGTATGTATGTATGTTTGTATGTTTCCATGTATGTTGTTTGTGTATGCATATATAAAAGCAAATATAAACGTATTTAATTGGCTGCATATGCATACATACTGATGCTGATGGGGGTTGATTCATTGATTTTATTGATTTATGTCGGTGTTTATTATCCGATCTGATTCAAACTTACTGATATGATGTAAAAGTATATTGGTTGAGATATCTTAAAAAACAAAAAAGTTTTTCTCACAAAAACATACTTTTTCTGATGGGGGTTGATTATTGATTTTGTTGATTTATGTCGGTGTTTATTATCCGATCTGAATCAAACTTGCTGGTAAGGTGTAAAAGTAGAATTGTCATCTATGTGCCAAATTTGGTTGAGATATCTTAAAGTTTTTCTCACAAGAACTGTTTTGAACAACTCACATTTTGACCGAGGTACCTCTGATCTTTCCTATTTTTCTATAACTTATAGTTGTCCGATCCGACCAATCTTTAAACTTGATTTGGATAAATCATCAATGAAGAGAATGATATGACTTTTATTCACGTAGCACAAAATTTAAGTTCGAAAAAGAGCGAAGAAACAGACAGACGAACAGACGGACAGACGGACATGGTCATATCGACTCGGCTTTCGATGCTGATCAAGAATATATATACTTTATGGGGTCGGAAACGATTATTTCTATGCGTTACAAACATCTGACCAATTTTATTATACCCTCTGCAAGGGTATAAAAATGTTACCGTTTGAAATTTAAATTTTTTTGTTTGTTTTAGATACATAAGACATTATAGAATTAAGAAAAAATATTAAAACTTAAAATAAGATACTTACTGCCTAAGAAAAAACACATTAAAATAAATGAAACGTCTTGTCCGATTTGGCGTTGGAACCACTGTATGTATGTGTGTATGTAAATAAATTAAGAAAGCATGAATGGGTATACTCAATGTCGAGTAGTTAAACTCCCTCGACATTGATTAAATGCAAAATAGGTTATTAAATTTTCTTAAGAAGCCCTAAAACAAATGAATGGCCGAAACTCATGCTGCTTGCAGACCAAAGCAGCATACATGTACATATGTATGTATCTCCACCTGGCATTTAACTTCAAAACGTTATTTTTTGTTCGTACTTTTCTTTGCAATTGGTTTTTCCAAAACAAATACGAATACGTGCAGTCCTTGACATGATAATGACCTTAGTAGTATGACAAATCTCGTGCAATTTCAGTATATATAAAAAACTTTAAAATTTGCTTAAATACATTTACAAGAATGTACCTCTATTAAAACAATTGGCCTTCAGATTTATTCTGTTTTATCTTACAGATGGAAATGTTTAATTATATTAAATTAAAGCAACAGTAATTCGTATCAAAGTCACGTTTCACTTGCTCAGAGTCTTGCAAGACCAAGCTTAGGTTCAACTCAAAATAATAACAATGTATATACATACATATGTATGTAGGTATACATATGCATATAAAAATGAAGTAAGCAAGTCGTCCCTGCCGACTTGGAGTATACCCTGTACCAGTAAAGGATATTTCATTTAAACATACTTCTTCGCAATCCTCATTAATTGAATAAAATGTTTCATAAAATTCTCTTAACAAACCGAAACACCAAATGCATGCTTTCACTCACTCCTATTAGTGAACGAAACTAATGCGTCATTCGGTACAAAGCAACGTGTACATGCTATCTCGCTCACACATTTCACTACAAAACATATATGTATGTATACATATGTATATCTCCGATATTTATTGTCCGATTTCAACTAAATTTGGTCAGACAGTACATATGTATAGGCTTTTTTATTTAGTGTGCCAAAATATGAAATATTGTAGCGCAATTTAGCTTATGGAAGCTTCAGAGCCTTACCCGTGGCCGAGCGGTTGCTTCGGGTATTAAAACTGGGTGAAGGGGGTCAAGCTACAGAGAAAAAAACAAGCTGTAGCGGCGGATGGCTTAGTGGACGTTTTCAATCGCTGTTTATTCCTTTTCACACTTCAATCTCACTCTTATTGTACAAAATCAAAATCAAAACAATTAAGTTGGCTGCGCCTGCGCCTTCCGGCCTTGCCGTTCCTTTTCGCCCAGGGTTGCCAGCAAGCCGGGGCGGCGCGAAGTGGTAGGTCTGTCCGTGGGCCGGCGATGCCACACAGGCGTTACAATATGATAGCTTTGAAAGTAACTTGATCTGCGTAGACAAACGAGGGATATTGACACCAAGTTTGGTTGCTCTAGCTCTTATAGTCTCTAAGATCTAGGTGTTCATACAGACAGACGGAAATGGCTAAATTGACTCGGCTGTTGATGCTGATCAAAAATACATATACTTTAGGCGGTCGGAAATGTTTCCTTCTCCCTGTTACATACAATTTGGCGACTTCAATATACCCTTTTACGCTATGGGTACAGGGTATTAAAAAAATATTGGTAGAATTCTTATTATTATTATTATTATTAGTATTAGGATATAGTTGTATACTATCAACCTAATTATATTTTACAAGCACTGGGAACTAAGGCCTTCGGCTTCCATGCACTAAGCCTGGGATTCGAACCCGGATCCTCTTTGGTGGAATTGACTGCGTATCAGAAACAGTAGTCGGCAGACTGAGCTTAGCAAGTTAGTTTACAAATACTGTTGATGTAACCGTGAACCCATTTGAATCGTGAACTGATATTACGTCGCAACGCTTAAAATATATACATATATCGGTTTTAAAGTCTTGAACAAATTATCAATTAATTTTTTTTCATTTATTTAGGAAATTATGAATACCACCGATCTGGACGATACTCACCTGTGCATAAAATGTAACGGTACAATTCTGGGACTTGCCAAATACATTGAACATCGCAAACACAATTGCTTATCCTTAGAAAAGGCAACAATTATTCCGTCGACAACTACTACGAACCGTTGCAGTATTTTAACGTCAACAACGTCTACACCAGTTATCAGTCATAATAATTTAGATCATACATTTGACACTTTTCATTTCGTAGAACCAGAGACACCAACCAGTTTCCTACGGAAACCAAATGAAATTCATGGCGAAAAGTCATCCAAAGCAATGGCAGAGGCTTATGATCTTCCATATGAGCTGGAAGCTGATGTGTTCTTTTCATCCCTGCAGTTGCAGAGTGTTTCAACCGGTGGTAAGACTGCGCCAGGAGGTCGTTTGGATATTGGAAGATCAAAGGACGAAGATTGGCATGCTCCCCGTGCAGATCCTCTGCTTAAAGCTATAAGGGAACATGACGAGACGGTATTTAAAGCTCTCAAATTCGAACATGACTCTCCAGAGCCAAGTGAAGATGATGAAGAAGACGAGGAACTTAATGAGTTTGAGGAAGATGTTGAAGAAGAGTATGAAAGACGTCATTCACCACCAGCAATTCCATCTACACATACTGGAGGTAAATGGAAGCCAGAGCATCGACCACAATTAGGACATCCTCACATTGAACGCCTTTCACCGAATTGGGAAGATCCTGCAGATGAAACGTATTCTCATCCTCCGGCAGAGTATACTAAGGGAAAATGGATACCTGGTAGTAAGCAGCTGGAGTATCGTGAAAACATCGATCTGACTAAGGATGAACAATTTGATAACAGCTATTGGTGCAACATATGTTGTCGCAGTTTAAAAAATCGCACAAATTACGAGGCACATATGCAAAGTACCTATCACTTAAAGAAAGCAGATACAGAATGTCAACTCGAACAGGCAACTTTTGGCGCGGAGTTCACATTAAGTAAAAATTTTTCTCTGGATCTCCTACAAACAAAACCAAATAGAGAACAGACAAAAGCGCGGCGTCGGTCCAATCGTCTCCGGTGTGATCTCTGCCTGCACACTTTACCACGCCATTTGATTGGCAAGCATCTTATCTCCCACTATCACTATCGACGACTTCGACAGCAGTCACAACCTTCCCGTCAGACCTCTCTTCATATTATACTTGACCATATGGTTAGTATTGTAAAACAATCGCCTTTCCAGTGTGTGCCATGTCGTTTTTATGCCAACACAGAAGCAGCTTTTTTAAATCATTGGGAATCCGTAACGCACCACAAACTTACTAGTGGTCTTGGAGGAACTTTCTGGTGTGACTACTGTCAGTTTGAGTGTGATTCAAATGAAGCCATGTGGGAGCACTTTTTGCAGTCTACTCACAAGGAAGTGATTTCATCTCTTAATCGTTCAGTGCCTGTTTATATATCTCAAAGAAGACATATTCTGTGTACTTACTGTAATATGCGTTTTCTCTACAATATTCAACTGCGCCATCACTTTTCCTCTGAGCATCCCGGACACCCGCCTACCGGAACTGCTGCCGATGACTATCAATGTTGTTTTCGCTGCCAAATTTGTCAATCTTTTCATCGTTCCCGAGTGGCTTTGCAGCGACACGAAAAACACAAACATCAATTTATAAGATACTACTGTGCAATTTGTCGATTGGAATTTGAAACTTCTATAGAAGCTCGTCGCCATCGTGGTCTTTTGCAGCATAGGATGAAAACTAAACCAAATAAATCAGTTTCAGAGCCGGGTCAAGATGTCGAACAAATGTTACGCGAAGTTCTGGAAGACCAATCTCACAATCCTTCTACCGAAAAGAGGCCTAGTATTCCAAATCACTGCACCAACTGCTTAGAAAATTTTGAGACACACCAGCTCCTTGCCCAACATTGGACAGAGGTTCATGCTTCTGAGAATCATGGTTGCCTTAGCTGTGGATGTAATTTCCAGTCTGCTCAAGCGTTAGGAAGACATACGCGTAACTGTCAACCAGTACCCTCTACATCGAATACACATTCACTGAATAAATCTGATTCATGGTCCTGTGACAAATGTAATTTCAGTTCACAATATAAATCGGATCTTATCTACCATCAGTTTTTTCACACTAAAGGAAAGACATCTAACAAAAATGAACTTCTCCAATGTCCACTATGCACCAAGGAATTTCGTAAAGATTCGCTTAGGGCTCATTTACGTAATCATACAGGCGAAAAGATTTTTCAATGCGCTGAGTGTTTACAAAAGTTTGCTCGGCGTCACAATCTAAAGAACCACATAATTAGCATGCATACCCCAACAAAAAAAAAACAGAATGATCGAGATAAAAGAGCAAAAAATGCAACGGAATACAAATGTGATACTTGTAAAAAGACATACAGAAAAAAGTAAGTTTTAGAAATAATTTTAAATAATTTGACCACGCCAAAGTTCGTATACCCATGCAGATTGCCCCTTTGTCCATTCTATATTTAATGTCCACGGCTTAAGAAAAAGTTTTCCATTCAAAAAATTTGTTCGTCCGATTATTACTATGGCAGCAGTAGCATATAGTCAACTGATTCTCTTAAAACTCAATAGAAATATTTCTATACATACCAAATTTGCAAATACCAAAGTTTGAGCAACTAATTTGAGAAACAAAACATTTTTCATACAAAACAATTTTTTTGCAACGGTTGTTCTAATGATAGCTATGTATGTATGTATATGATATACATACATACATATGTATGTATGTATGTACAAAATTCGGGCAAAGGACAGTTTGACGCATATTTTTACCGAAAATGCTACTAATAACAAGGCTAAATCTGGGAACGAGCCTGCCAAGCTTTATAACACCGTTTAAAATATTCAAATTTATATAATTCTTTAGTCAAAAAATATTCTATTATACATACATACATACATATGTATGTACATATGTATACATATGTACATATATTAAATGAGGTAAGCAAGTCGTCCTTGACAACTTGGAGTATACCCTATACCAATGAGAGATGTTTCATAGACTCCTTCGAAATCCCCATTAATTGAATGTAAATTTTTTATAAAATTCTCTTAATAAACCAAAACAGCAAATGTATGCTTTCTCGCTCACTCCTATCGGTAAACGAAACTAATGCGTCATTCGGCACAAAGCATGATGTATGTAATACATAAAATGTACATGCTATGTACATACTATGTACATACATATGTCCATACATATATATGCATGTGTGTACATACATATGTATGTAGGTACATATGAATTAGAGCACTGCATGAATGCAAGAAAAACGACATTCGAATCTACAATGTTCAAATTGAATTGAGTGAGTACAAGTAAAAAACCAAATGAGTACGATTGAATGAGTGAAATCGTGCATCAGTCGGTTTCACAACAATTAGTCCGAAGAGAATGAAAGTGAGAGAGAGTAGTCGAAGTAATGAGATGTTGTATTTCGAATACATTCGAGTATTATGCCTGTGTATAATAAAAAGAAGAAGAAAGAAAACAGAAATATGTACATACATACATATGTATACAGATGTACATATGTATGTATGTATATGTAATAAATGTTTTGCTTTTATTTTCTAACTTATTGATACTTATTACATGTATGTAGTTTATATTCGAATTTAAGAACATTATTTTATTTATATTGACTGGGTTAGTGGCTATTGAACATCGCTTTTCAGTTATTAAATCGCTTGCATTTGAAAAAGGTCTTTCGGAACTGCGCTGCTTGCTGGAATGTAGAAAATTGTGCAGTTTGTTTTATGCAAAATCGGAAAGAAACGTTTGAGCATATTCCACCATGCCAAAGGGTCAAAATTTATTGAATATGATACATACATACATTAATAGCCTGCTATTTCCATTTCAATTTGATCTCTATTTGAGTCAACCTGGACAACTTCTATGAATTCAGCAAATTCATCGTTTGCTGTTTGTGTTTCAGAGCTTACGCCTTCGTTAAAATGCTGCATAATAAATTTGCAGTCATTTATTGTTGTTTCCCTTTCAATTTGAGAAAATTGTTTTAATTTGTTCGTGGCTGGAAACAGAAACAATGCAATGCTGTGATAGTTTTAGTTTAAGAATTGGTAGGATCGGACAACTATAAGTTATAGAAAAAAGGAAAGATCAGAGGTACATACATACCTCGGTCAAAATGTGAGTTGTTCAAAACAGTTCTTGTGAGAAAAACTTTTTTGTTATATGTATATGCATATGTACATACATACATACATAAATCAATAAAATCAATGAATCAACTCCCATCAGCATCAGTATGTATGCATATGCAGCCAATTACATACAAAATACGTTTACATATACATATTTGCTTTTATATATGTACATATGCATACACAAACAACATACATGGAAACATACAAACATACATACATACATACATATATGCGAACACGTGCTTGAAAAAACTACAAGCTGAGTGCGAAACAGAAAGAGACAGAAAACTATTTGTATTGTGTTGTTGTTTTCTAGAATTCGTCAGAAAATTTAGAGAGCGAGAAGCTGAATGCTTGCAATGTACATATGTACATACATATGCCGGAATAGCGAGGCTGTAAATTTTAAGTTTGGTTGCGCAAAACTCGAATTTTTTTCCGGTTTTTTTTTCAAAGTTCAAATTATTTAAAATTTTATATTTCCAATTTTTAAAATATCTTGAATCCGATATATCGGAGAAAGTAATCAATTAATCTGCAAGGGTATACAAACTTCGGCACGGCCGAAAAAGTTAGCTTCTTTGATATTCAATTTTAATTTGTGCAAAATATTACCACACATCGCTTCGCCCGCTTTTATCAACTAAACCGTACATTCCATTTTATAGCATTTTTTTAATGTCACAGGCTTAAAGCAAAGAGCTATTAAACTCCTATATATGTATGTATGTATGTATGTACATCCATATGTACATACATATACATATACAGTGAGCCCAAAAAGTATTGGCACACTTAGAATGTTGAACTTTCAGCCCATATAACTTTTGTTTTATTTGTCAGGCAACAAAAATAAAAATGCAATTGGTTAGAATACGGCTTAAATTATCTAATTAACAAAAAATAAATTCAATTTCACATATTTCTTCTCAGTTATTTCCAATGAACAAAAAAAAAAGACACAAATTCACGCCAAAAAAGTATTGGCACAATTTATAAGAACTAAATAAAAATATACAAAGAGTTGAAATAAGTCCAGGATTAATACTTGGTTGAGCCACCTTTGGCTTCTATAACAGCTTGAAGGCGTCTCTTCATGCTTCCCACCAAGTTTGCCATCTCCTGGCTTGTAATCTTCTCCCACTCTTGGATGATGGCAGATTTTAGGGTATCCTTGGAAGTTATCTGATAATTCCTTATTTTTTTCCATATGTACATACATATACATATATGAACATATATTGGTATATACATACATACAGCTGCGAAAAAAAATGTAGCACCACTCTGGCATTTTTTCTTATTTTTCAAAAAGCAAAAAAATTATGATACAATTTTTTTAAATTCGACACGTAATGCATAGCTGTTAATTATCCTTAGATAAAAAAAGGATAACCATTCCCAAAAGTATAATGGATTTTAAAATTTTGGGGATTTTTGTGTAAAGGTACCAAAAAATGGCGAAAAAAAATATAGCACCATATCCAGTTTTGTGCACATTTCCGTCTATTTTTGCAGAGTTGCCTTAAAAAAAAGGACTTGTTTTAGAGTTTTGACTTCAAATTGATTGTTAGAAGCACCAGCACTTAAATAAAATTATTTTTTTACAAAATAATGGGTCACGAAAAGCACTGCTCATCGAAAAAGCGAGATGTAATTTAAAAAATTGATTTTGGAGTGAAAATCATATCCTGAAGTTGGAAAATTGGTTTTTTTCTTTTATAAAATGATAAGAAACGCGATTAATTTCCAAATGAAGCCTGTAACTCGTGGGCGAAAGCGAAATCTGGACCAGCCGAAAGTCCGACTTTTAGTTTGGAAGACCACAGAGTATCCCTTTAGGGCTGCAATCGGGCTTAAAAAGGACTTGAATATATTGACTGGCGTCCAAACAGTTTTCACATACCTCAGGCAGCTCAATTTAAAAGCGTGCAGCCCAAGAAAGGTTCCACTTTCGAACGCCAGACATATTGCCAACCGCCTAAAGTTTGCTAAAAAATATGAGAATTGACCTGCGAAAAAGCGGAGGATCATGCTATGGACTGATAAGAGTAAGGTTGTTATGTATGATGGAAAAGGCTCTAGATCGTACCTCCGGAGTCCACAGAACTCGAAATTTAACCCGAACTACATTCTAAGGACAATTAAATATGACAGCTCTTGTAACATGGTATTACGGTGTTTTTCATATAATGGTGTTGGTCCAATATACTGTATTAAATTAATCATGGATCAGCATATTTATGGTAATATCTTGGAAACGATGATGCTACCCTACGCTGAAGATAATATGCTGCTATTATGTGGCTCTCAGCAGGATAACGACCCAAAAGACCCCAAGAAGAAGGCCAAGCAGTGATTCTCAAGGAATTCAAAAAATGTTATGGAGTGGCCGGCACAGTCACCTGACTTAAACCCTATCGAAAACCTTTGATCTTATTGAAGAAATGGAGTTGATGTAGCTAAATCAACAAGAAACGAGGCACTTTGGTATGTTATTCACGAGTCCTGGAAGAAAATACTGGTTAAACGCTGTCAAGAGCTGGTAATACCAAGACGTTGTCCAGCTGTTATTGCCAATAAGGACAATGGAACTAAGTATCCAGTTTATAATTTAGTTTCATTTTTAATAGCTAATTATTATTAGGTAATGAATTTTAGAAAAAATTTTTTTTTTTTAATTTTAAGTTAATATTCAAAAAGTGGTGCTATATTTATTTTCGCCAATTTTTTGAACATTTCATGAAGTTCCTCCAATAACGTTGAAAACGTTGAATATTATTATAATCTTTTTTCTTCTTCCAATAGTTATATAATTTTTGAGTTCGAAAACGTATTTACATGTTCCTTAAACCCTTAAATAAAACTACGAGTCCTTTAAACATATTGCTTAAGCAAGTGGTGCTATAATAAATTTCGTAACTGTACATATGTACATATGTATGTATGTATGTATATTTTAATAAAAAGAAATATTAATTCTGAAAAACTCAATATGAAAAACATTTATGGACGGCCACAAACACATACATACATACATACATATGTAAATTACAAGCAAAACTTAAATACACATTAAACAAAGCGAAAAGCAAAAACAACACGCTGGCATATCATATGCCGGCATATGTATGTATATGTACATACATACATATGTACATATGTATGTATGTACATATGCAGCATATGCCTCCTTATACATACATACATACATACATACATACATATGTACATTTTCTACTCCAGTTTCAGCTTCGCTTTCCATTTTGAACGTCTTGTTCACAGCTCTTGGAAATCACAGAATATTTTACAAACTACTCGAGTAACTCGAATTATCGCAAAGCTTTTCGAAGATTTCATTACGTTGCTGTTTGACATGAGAGAAATCATGTATGTACATACACTTTCCACACTCATATTCTGTTGCCGATTTCACTCACTCATATTCTATTGACTCACTCATATTCTATTCAAGAATGTACTCAATGTGGCTTTGTTATGAAAACATTCATGCAGTGCTCATTTTATGAATACCGCAATAGAGAAGCCGTGATATATGTACATACATACATATGTATGTATGTATGTATGTACATACCGGCTTGGTGGTGTAAATTGCTTTCTTTTGCTTCAAATTTTTAAAAAAATGTATATTTAAAATGTTAAAGCCAATATGACGGAGAATATAATTAATTAAACTACAAGTGTATACAAACTTCGACACGGTCGAAGTTTGCTTCTTTGATACATATGTACATATGTATGTATGTATGTATGTATTTGTATTTTAATACATTGAGGACTATCTTAAGTTGTTTGAAATTTAAAAATTGACGAATATCTTAAGTTATTTGAAATTTGGGTAAGTTTCAGTTGATAAGGCGATGGACTGTTGCAGCAAGATAATTAGATTTTAATTTTTATTGAACATTTTGTAAAACATTAGATTTATAGAATCAAAATTAAGTTGTTTGGCTTTATGTGGTAGAATATGTACATATATCCTCAACTCAGGACAGCCGGCTGGTTGCGACATTTTTCTTTTGCATTAATTAAAATTTCTTGCCAAAACCATGAATGCTTTGGATACACGCTGCAAGACACAAAACAAAACATTTGACCAATAATATGGTACAGGGTAAAAAATAACTCATTAATTGCAGGACATTCCCGCATAATTACACAAAAGCATACGTGCGGGGATTGTATTGCCTAGCAGCCTCCGCAAAGTAAGCAATGCATTCTCGAATCAAGCCTCCGGTTATGCCAGAAAAAGTGCAATCGTCCTGCTATTGTAAAAACAAATCCAAATAATATAGAGCAAACATAAAAACAAAGGATAACCTAAGGGTTTACATTTCCCTATCTCTTTATCTACTATAAAATCAGTTAAAACATTATTACAATTTTGATTTCGCAATGCCTTAAATTTAAAAATTGAATAATTATTCAAACCTTGACCAATTAGACTATACAGTGTTAGTTCACATTGGGACTGTTCATTTACTTTTCTTTCTACTTATTCACTAATTAAATTGAATCGAACTCTTATGAAAACCTTCAATAACTTTCAAATAGAATCCAATAGGATATACACAACTATTATACCTTATTAAAAATTTCGTTTTTTGCAAAACTTTAGCGAATATTATTCTAGTCCCCCACTGTCATGTTATTATTGCAGAATTTGCTTATTGCCCATCTGGGACAGATTGCAAATATATGACCAAGAAAAAGAAAGTTATTTTAAATTCGAAGGATGGGGAATTCCCCATCGATGCTAATGTCAATACGTAAAATCTGGGAACGCCATAATAAATTGTCATTTTAAGCACATACAGTGGCTCACAGCTTAGTTGATACAGTGAATTTTTTTTTTCTTTAAGTCTATTTTACATCGAAAGTATTAGACCTATTGATAAATTTGAAATGCAGATGTGTAGGTACATATATATCTAAACTGTAAATAATGGGATTTCCAAGAAATTCTGATTTTGGCAAACAAGGAGAAGATTATGAGTGGTTACATTATTTTAAAGGCACAGCTTATTTGATACACTATTACTAATATGGTTATATAAAAGGTGTATCTTATTTTTACTATTTGGTGTGCCTTCCTCGAGCTTTATGCACTTTCTGCAGTCTATTTGGCATGGAATCCACTAGCTTTTACGTATATCTACGAGTTTTTATTTATTTATTTATGTACAGTTAACTTACAATGTAAAATTATATAGCTAACTTAATTATAGAGTGCTGGCTGCTTGGGCCTTCGACTCTCTTGTTGTAATTATATTTGGTTTACAATTTTTGTTTGGGTGAGGAACTTAAGGATAATATTTACATTATTTGGTGTTGGTTGGGATAGGAGTTGGATTGGGTCAAGATTTTTGAATATTTTATTATAAGAGGTTTTTAGGGATTGACATTCTTTTAGGATATGGCATAATGTTATTTGTGTACTATTGCAGAATGGACATGCAGAATTTAATTTTGGGTCGAGGTAGTGTTGGTGGGTGATGTTGGTGTGACCAAGTCTAAGTCTTGTGATTTTAATTTGTTGGGATCTCGACGTGTTTTTTGGGGCTTTGTATTCCTGCGGGTCAAGTGTTTGGTACCAGTTTGATGTGTTGTGTATTGTGTTTTTTGTAAGTGTTTTGAGGGAGTTTTTTAAATATTTGTTTATGTCTTGAGCGTTATGATTTGGGGTTAGGATGAGTGGAAGACCGGTTGCATCTTTCGCAGCAAGGTCAGCTAACTCGTTACCCTTAATGCCTACATGGCCGGGGATCCAGATGATTTTAAATTTTGGTTGGTATTTGGTGAGTGTGTTTCGGATGAAGGATGGATAATAGGATGAGTTGTTGATGTTTTCTATTGCGTCTATGGTTGAGAGGGAGTCGGTGTATATGGCATATTTGCCGGGCTTGTTTTTAAAAATATTGAGGGCTTCTGTGATCGCAATGATTTCAGCTGAAAAAACTGTTGAGTAAAATGGTAGTAATCCTGATTTAATTATGTTGTGTTCGTTGGTTATGGCGTAAGATGTGATATTGTTTATTTGGGAGCCGTCTGTGAATATGGCTTTGTATTTTTTGTTGTCGTCAAGGATTTGTTTAAATAATTTGTTGTATATGAGAGGAGGAGTTGAGGTTTTTAGATACTTTCTGAGAGAGGAGTCCGTTAATAGAGTGTTTAGGTGCCATGGTGGGGTATGTATTATTGGGTTTCTGGGATAATGTTTATGTGGGATATCGAAGACTTTGCCAGTGCTGATGATTCTGTCTATTGTTGATTGGTATTTAATTTTTTTATTATGTTTATAGTTTTTTATTATGTTGATGATTGGGGAGTTGTGTGAGTTTGTTAGTGATTTGCAGAGTTTAGCTGTGGCAATTTGATTTCGTATGTGTAGTGGGGGTATTTGAGCTTCGTGAAGCATATTGTTGACAGGAGTGGTTCTGAAGGCACCTAGTGATATTCTTATTGCAGAGTTGGCGATTGAATTAAGGGGTCGGATGGTAGATTGAGGGGCATGTCCAAATAAGGGGAGGCAGTAGTCAATTTTTGACAATATTATTGCTTTGGTGACGTTAATCAGGGAGGAGGTATGGCAGTTGAATTTGTAGTTTGATAGGCATTTTACAATGTGGATTTTTTTTTCTAACGAAGCTTTTAGGGATTTTATGTGGTCGTGAAAGTTGTATTTATTGTTGATGTGGATGCCTAAGAGTTTCAAGCAGTTAACATTTGTTAACTGATGGTTAGATGTAAGGATGTGGCATGAGCAGTTGTGTTTGCGACAAATGTGTAGGTGTTTGCATTTTGTAGGGGATAATTGCGCTCCAGAGTAATCGCACCATTCTGATATCTGTGAGAATAGCGTGGTTAGGTCTATGTTTTGGTTTTTGGTATTAGGGATATTTATGAAAAGATTAAAGTCGTCAGCATATGCGCTTACTTGGATGTTTTTTTGAAGAGATATGATTGAGTTGAGTTTGTTGAAAGCGATGGTGAAGAGGATAACCGAGAGGGGGGAGCCTTGTGGGATACCATTATGTAAAGGGCGTGCCGTTGAATAGTTGTTTCCTATTTTTGTTATGATTTTTCTGTTTGTCATGAAGTTTTTTACGTAGCTGAAAATATTGGGTCCGATGTTCCATGTTTTGAATTGGTCGAGTATCGTGTGTAGTCCTATTCTGTCGAATGCTTTTGTGAAGTCAAGGGAGACGATTGATGCGTGTTTTCTTTTTGAGAGCGTTCTACATATGAGATGGTCTAGAAAGAGTAGACTATCTATAGTAGATTTGCCTTTTTTGAAGCCGACTTGACTGTTGTGTATAAGTTTGCTGTTGTTGACAAACCACCACAGTCTTTTTGCAACAATTTTATCAAGAACTTTAGATAAACAGGGGTTTAATGAAATTGGTCGGTAAGAGTTTAATTCGGATTTTGGTGAGGATGGTTTAAGTATTGGGATAATTATGCTAGTCTTGTACGATTGTGGGATAAAATTTTTTAGGATTAAATTTTGAAGATGAATTATGCGGGTCTTAGTTTTATTGTCAATGTTCTTTATCATAGCATAGTTGATTCTGTCTTGGCCAGGAGTTTTGCCAGTTAGTGATTTAATTGCTGCATTGAACTCTAATATTGAAATATCATTTTCGTAGGGAAGTTGTTGTCGTTGGCTGCGTCTGACCAGTTTTTGCAAAAAATGTTAGCGATTTCCGATCTGTCGGTGATGTGCTGGGATGAGATTGGGTTGAGGATGCAGTGGATGTTTTTGGAGGGGTTGAGGCCGCAAAAGCGCCGAATGTTGTGCCATATTTTTTGTGATGAGGTTTGCGGATTGATTTGTGCTGTAAAAGTGTTTGTGCTTGCTGTTTTTGCTGTTTTTAACGTGCGTCGGAATATGGCGTTGTCATATTTATATTTAATTATGTTTTCTGTGTTAATGTTGCGTTTTAGTTTTCTCCACGATCGTACCTTGTTGTTACGTAGCAATTGGAGTTGATTGTTCCACCAGGGAACGTATTGTTGGTGTTTTTGGGGCGATGATTGGGGGATTGAGAAGTGAGCTGCGGTGCGAATGATTTTTTGAATGTTGGCTGTTTCTTTGTTTATATTGTTACTGCTTGGAATTGTTTCAGTTAGTTTTTCAGTATGTTTTGAAAACAGAGGCCAGTCTGCGCTGTCTGTTTTGAATCGTGGTCTGTAATTGGGTCTGTCGGTGGGGTTTGACGTGAATAGTTTAATGGGCGCATGGTCGCTACCGTGGAGGTCTTCTGACACTTCCCAGTTGCTTTCGAGCATTAGTTCGGGGGAGCAGAGGGTAAGGTCTAGGTGGGTGAGTGTGTTGTGTGTACTGAGGTGTGTTGGGGTGCCGTCATTAAGAAGGATAAGGTTGGAGGAAGTTATAAAATTGGCTAGCACTTTGCCTCTTTTGTTGTTGGTTTTTGAACCCCACATTTGGTGCCAGCTGTTGAAGTCACCAGTTATTATTTTTGGCTTGTTTGTGTTTTGAAGGAAAAGTTCTAGCTGGGATGTGGTAAATTTGGTTTGGGGCGGTATGTAGCATGAGATTATTCTGAATGGGATTTTAGATAGGATTTCAACTTCGATAGAGTCAAAATTTTGATTAAGTGGGAATACTTTGTGTTCTAGACTATTGTGAATGAGTAGAGCCACGCCTCCGGAAGCGATCGTGGCTGGGTTATTGGTGTAGATGGTGTAGTTGATTGGGGTAGGGATTGTTGAGGTGGTTTTAAAGTGGGTTTCTTGAAGGCTTAATATTTGTGGGGAAAATTTTTTAATTAATAGTTGTAGCTGATCGTAATTGTTGAGGTAGCCGTGACAGTTCGATTGTATTATCTTAATCATAATTTAAGGCTAAAGTTTTTTTTTTTTTTTTTTTTTTTTTGTATTATTTGTTTTGTTTGAGAAAGATCAGTATGTTGTTATTCTAAGATGTCATCAGTAATCATGTCGGAATCGTTATCTATACTGGATGTATTGTGTATAGGTTTAATGTTGCTTATTGTAGTTTTTTTAGGGTTTTTGGGTTTGAGTGTAGTTGCTAGTGTTGAATTATTGTTGTTTTTTTGGAATATTCTAATTCTAGATTCGTTGATTATTTGAGATCTTAATTGAGATGGTGTGTTTGGTTTTGTGGCTTGAGTTTTTGTAGATGTTGAGGCACTTAAGTTAATGTCTTCTTCGTATTGTACAATTTTTCTTTGGGGTTGCTGCGCATGGTTTTGTTGGGATGGTAATTTAGCTGTTGCGGCGTAGGATGATTGTGGGAGTCTGTGTCTTTCATTGTATATTTGTAGAGCTTTTTTAATTGTTGTCTTTTCGATTGTACGTATGGCTTGAATTTCTTTATTTTTAATAAAGGTAGGGCATTTGGGGTCGAAGATGCTGTGCTGGTGGTTCTGCAGATTGCTCTCTTTGCAGTTTATACAGGTTTTGCTGTTGGTGCATTTCTCTTCTTCTGTTTGCTTGTGGTCGGTGGTTCCGCAGTCTAGGCACATTTTTACGCTTTTACAAAATTTAGTTGGGTGTCCAAGTCGACCACAATTGCGGCATCTGTAGGGTAGTGGAATGTACGGGCGTATGTTGACTTTTTGATAGCCAATTTTAATGTCTGTTGGTAGGTCAAATGTGCCGAAAGTAAGAATTATTAATCCAGTTTCTTGTAGTTTATCTTGTTGTCGTTTTAGTATTTTTTTAACTTCAATAACTTTGTCTTGTTTGAGTTTTTGCAGTATTACTTCTTCTTGAACTTCGCGGAGATTGTTACAATATATGACACCTTTGGAATAGTTTCGTGTATTGTGTTCAGACACTTCTACATTTGTTGTATTATCTAATGCAATGAGTTGTATTAGTTTCATGGCTTGTGACATTGATTTTGTTTTAATTTCGTATGATCCGTTTGCTAAGAGTTTGCACTCTTCCACTTCACCACTGCACAGGTTGTCTATAGTTTTTTTAATTTGGAAAGGCGAATAGTTTGTAAGTGTTTTATCATCGTCGGTGCGTTTCATTATTAGATATTTGGGGCCTATACATGGATTAGTTAGGGTTTTAGCTGTGTCAATTCTAAATTGTAGGGTATTTGACCTGCTATGCAGGTCTGGTGGTTCTCGCATGTTGCAGTTGTTGTTGTAATTTTAGTTAGGTTGTTGTTTTTTCCCGTTATATGGTTAGCAGTAAAATGTTTCGCACTGTGATTTTGTTTTTGTAAGTTTTTGTGTTTTGTTTTGAGTTGTTCGTTTTACAAGTTAAGTGAGATAAGCGTGTAAACACGTCTGCTCTGCTTGACTGTTTAAATCGAAGTGATATCTACGAGTTACTTTGGGCCATTCCTCCAGCAAGGCTTTCTTATGGTCATCTTTATTCAAAATACTGTTTTCTGTCCCCGTTTTCCAAAAATGGATATAGATTTTCAATGACATTCAAATCGGGATACTGTACCGATGGTGGCACTCAATGTGGTCAGTTCCATACGAGCTATGTCTGCACAATTCCGGCCTTATTCTTTGGGTCGTTGTCCTGGTAGTAGCAGAAATCCTTGCTAACCCCAAGTCATCTGCTCCAAAGTTGGCTGAACAGGTGGAGAATATAGCCATCTATCTAGGTGTTCGTCTTTCACATACCGTGAAATATAGGCATCCATGTATATTAGTGCCACTTAAATACATTCCGTTTTCCATAAACACTAATTTAAAACAAGGTTTGTTTTCGTTGGATACCCCATAACTTATCAATCGCTGAAAAAAAGGCCCGTGTCGATTGTTTAAAGGAAATGTTTTGACGTATGTATGAACCGATGTTAGATATCTATATAAAACTGATTAATAAAGAACAACTGGAGCTTGTATTATATTTTATATTAGGTTTGTTGTTTATTTTCTTCATTGTTATTTAACTGCATCACCACACCACTTGCTTACGCCTTGATTAATTTTACAAGAAGGAGTTTCTTTATGACCAGATATACATACAGTGGAATCTCGGTTCTCGCTCATACCCGCTGGTGGCACATCTCGATCCGTGCGTTAGAAAATTTTTCTCATTACGTACTCAATAGTTTCAACTTTCGAAAATTTGACCTCAGTACTTGCAAAAAAATAAATGGAATTCGTATTCTCAAGACAAAATTTGAATGGAACATTAAAATAAGTTTAAGTTTAAAACAAAACAATGTGTATAGAACTATTTTTAGTTGTTTTTATCAAAGATTCGGTAGTTGCCACAACCTCAGAACTTTCAAAAAGCCCGGTTTTCATTGCGAGCAAGAATAGAGATTCTACTGTACTTATAAAAACTAGAAGAACTTCGGTTGTGCCGAAGTGCAGAAGTATGCGAGGATCGCTATTTATTTTTCGGGACGAATTCTGTTACAACTCAGCAGACAAATTTCTATGCATACTGTCATCGTTAAAATTATATTTGTATATATTAAGATTTCTTATATTATTTGTTTAAGATTATTGGAATTTCTACCACTGTAGTTACATTAAATGTTCTAAAAGCTTCTGTTACATGACTCATGAAGAGCTTCTCACTCATGAAACCGAAATATAATAATGACTTCTTTATGGAAATCGAAGAGGAGAAGACGTATTTTTCCTTACTCCACTCCACATGCTATTGAGCATTGGAGTCTTGTAGCATCTGCAACTGGGCAGATCAAACACATACCAAATTCGAAAGTTCATAATTTTGTGTCCAAAATTTTTTCATACATAGTTTTCTTTGTACCGATCGTTCCTATGGGAGATATATGTTATAGTCAACCGATTCTGATAAAATATGCTTGATGTATTAAGAAGTAGATTAAGCTCACAAATATTAAATTTTTGTGATATGATCTTCCGATAGGGACTTCGAGATATACATATGTATGTACATACATATTTTCTTAATCAGCATCAATAGCCGAGTCGATATGACCATGTCCGTCTACTGTTTCTTCGCAAAGAATCGAACTTAAATTTTGAGCTACGTGAATAAAACTCATGTTCTGTTCATTGATGATGTATCTAAATCAAGTTTAAAAATTGGTCGGATCGGACAACTATAAGGTATAGAAAACTAGGAACGATCAGAGGTACCTTGTAAAAATAGAAATGTTTTATTCCAAAATAATTAAACAGTTGATTTCTCTTTGTCGGTTAAAACCGAATTGATTTTATTTGAAAAAATATTCTCTTGCTTAGCCTAATAATTTAAGTATATAAGTTCTGCCGCTGAAGGCAGCAGAACGAGAGAGCGTAGTAAGGTGCCCGAAATAAGTAAATGGGACAAACATTGAAATCGTTATAATTTCCACAAAATGAATTTTTTTGATTTCTCTCTTCCTTCTATATTTCGTTTGTGGAGTGCTTAAGCGCTAAACAAAGAATTGCGAAAAAGTACCGTTAGGTTTTCACGTTACGTTTATTTTTGAAAGTGCAAGTTGGGTTTTCCGAACGAAATAAGTAAATGGGACAAATTGCTTTGCTTTGATTTCTTGTCAGATCACCATATGTAATTTGAACTTTTAGTAAGGAATTTTATTTTAGCTGTTAAAAAAAATGAAAATAAGTGAGTTTCAATTACAATCCTTAAATTTGGCAATTTCTATTAATTTTTTTTATTAAGAAATGTCGAGTTTTGTCCGTTTAACCGAAAAATAGCGTGGTAGGATTGTCGTGCTGCGTGATATGGGGATGTCAACTAGAAAAATTTAAGAAAATATCCTAAGAAATAAGAATAACGTCGAAAAGTTGCTCAGAGACACTGAAAATTATGGAAAAAGCCCCTTTCTGGTCACCCACCATTGATTGACAACTGTGACTAAATACGAATAAAAAATCTAGCGATCAAAAAAAATAGCCGCGCATCTCAAATAAGCACTAATTCATCTCTTTTGATATCTACGAGACGTATTCAAAAAATTTTGAAGAGCTCAGGTAATGTTTCGTACGGAAAAAAACTCCTGAAACCGGAGCTACTGCCAAGGCGTAAACTTGCTCGATACTGGTTGCCGAAAAGTATAAGTTTTGGGACACTGAGAGGAAAAATTTAGTTTTCATTGACGGAAAAAGTTAAATTTAGATGGCCGTGATGGGTACCGATATTATTATCATGATATTCGAATCCCAAAAAAAAATCCACCTGTAGAGAAATTTTCACGGAGTCTTCAATAGTATGGGCTGCGTTCACATTTAATAAAAGGACTTCAAGAGGTTTTGTACCGCATAAAATGAATGCCCCAAATGATGTTGAACTGTTGGAAAGTGGTTTAGTGCCATTTGGAGAGAATTTTTACGGTGACATATGGAATTCTCAGCAGGATACCTCACCCACCCATATAGGAAAGCTTACTGAAGTATATTTTAAAGGGACAGAAATACCTGTTTTATGCTGGGTAGCACTCAGACCAGACTTAAATCCAATTTAAAAACTGTGGGAAATTTTGACACAACGGGATTATGTCAATTAAATGCAATTTGGAAGTTTAATAGAGCTAAAAATAGCACTTTTCGAAAAATGGGCGTAAATTGACCTCCAAGGACTAAAAAAAGAATATACTCCATGCAAGGACGAATATAAAAATTGTTAATTCCTCTATTTAACATTCTGTTATGGTTTAGAAGTGAATTTTTTCTTTTTGTTTATTTTTTTTAATTTTAAGACACAAAATATGAATTTGTCCCAGTTACTTATTTCGTTTGAAAATATTTTGTTTAATTTTTTTTGTATATTAATTTAAATGTTTTTGGATTCAGATCATCTGAAATATATTTTGGATTTTACTAAGCTTAAGCAAAAATTATGTATGTATATATATATGCATATATATGTACAGATGGTACATACTCAAAAAGTGCTTACGCTAGCGTTCCCACGCTGCGGCCAGTCCGCATAAGTGACGGATCCTATTACTGCACTTATGTATATATTTTTGATTATTTAAACTTACATATTTACTTTATGTTAAGCATATGACCACTGGTTACATTGTATACTCTACAATGCTGTGGGCAGATGCTCATTTGGCATACAACATACTACACCTCCCTTTTTTTAAAAATAACGTAAAGTAGTGTTGTTATTTAGTAAAAAAAAATTATTATAAGTATTATTTTTATATATATTATTTTTTTTTTATATATTATGTTGTATATTTGTTTTTTTATTTTTATACCCTTGCAGAGGGTATATTAATTTTGGTCAGAAGTTTGCAACGCACAGAAGGAAGCATCTCCGACTATATAAAGTACATATATATATTCTTGATCAGCATGAATAGCCGAGTCGATATGACCATGTCCGTCTGTCCGTCTGTCCGTCTGTCTGGATCAACAGCTTCTCCTCCGAGACCATAAGAGCTAGAGAGCTGAGATTTTCAGCATAGGCTCATTTTTGCTGCAGGCATTGTATATCTCGGAATCATCCCGATCGGACGACTATATCATATAGCTCCCATAGGACCGATCGGTCATGAATAAGGTTTATCCTCAATAACTCTGTTGTTTTTCAACCGAATGCCACGAAATTTGATATTTATGAGTTTAATATGCTTCTTGATACTTCAACCAAGTTTGATCTGAATCGGACGACTATATCATATAGCTCCCATAGGACCGATCGGTCATGAATAAGGTTTATCCTCAATAACTCTGTTGTTTTTCAACCGAATGTCACGAAATTTGATATTTATGAGTTTAATATGCTTCTTGATACTTCAACCAAGTTTTATCAGAATCGGTTGGGTATATCATATAGCTGCTATAGGAACAATCGGTACAAAAAAAAATTTTGTATGGAAAATTTTTTTTCTCAAGCTCAAAATTTTGAATTTGTAAATTTGGTATGTTTAATTTACAATAATGCTTCTGGTGAATTATATAGAGAAAATCTGTAAGGGTATACGAACTTCGGCACGGCCGAAGTTAGTCCATCTTTCTAGTTTTTTTTTTTTGTGTTTTTGCATTTTTGATGATATATATATGTATTCATATTCAATAGTAAAAATTGTTTTGTTTACTAGATCGAATCAGCAAATATTTGTTTGTTTTTTTTTTCTTTTATGTATAGTAAGGTTTTTTTTTACGTAGCTATTTAATTAAAAAATTTTTTTTTTTTTCGTAATTCCTTAGTTAAATTTAATGTTTTTTTTTTAAATTGTAGTTATTTAATTAAATTTAATTTTTTTTTAAATTGTAGAGATAAAAAGAAATTTCGTTATTATATATATTTGTTTTTAAATTTGTTATTCTTATTATTACGGTTGATCATTCCGATTTCTATTTTATAAATGGTTTTAATCTGTTTTTATGGACTTTCTGTTTTTTATTTTTATTATCTGCAATTATTATATTATCATTATACATTATTAAAGTCGCTAAAATGTATGTTACAGGCAGAAGGAAAATTTTCGGAACCCATAAAGTATATATATTCTTGATCAGTATCAATAGAGAAGTCGATTGAGACTTGTCCGTCTGTCTGTCCGTCTGTCTGTCTGTATGAACATCGAGATCTTAGAGACTATAAAAGATAGAGCAACCAAATTTTTTTGTAGATCCGTATAGTGTGCAGGCAGATCAAGTTTGTTTCAAATTTTTGCCACGCCCACTGCCGCCCCCACAAATTAGAAAAAACTATAACTAGAGTTCTTTTAAAGCTACAGTATTTATTTTTGGTAGACCCAATTCTATATGTACCGTCTTACCGAATTTGGCCGAAATCGGCCAATAAATGTCGGAGATAATACGTATATATCTTTTGTACTGAAATTCTATGGGCAGCAGCAACTGAAATGTGTGAGCGAGATAGCATGCGCATGTTGCTTTGTACCGAATGACGCATTAGTTTCGTTCACTGATATGAGTGAGCGGGAAAGCATGAATTTGGTGTTTGGGCTTATTGCGAGAATTTTTTCAAAATTTTTTATTCAATTAATGGGGATTTGAAAGGAGTCTGTTTAAATCAAATATCCTTTTTTGGTACAGGGTATACTCCAAGTTGGCAGGGACGAATTGCTTGCTTCATTTATTTTCTTCTATACTCACTACCTTATAAGGTCCTGTATATTTAGCATCTAGTTTATGACCTATTTCTTTTCTTAACAAAACTTGATCTCCTATTTTTAAATCAAAATCTAAAGTACTTTTATCGTAATATTTCTTATTCTTCAACTTATGGTTTTCTAACATTATCCTAGCTCTTTTATGTGCTATTTCTATTCTAAATTTTATTTCTTTAGAGTAGTCTTCTAGATTGTATATAGGATCTATTCTATCTATTTTGTTAAAATAATCTGATTTTTATACTCAGTTCCCATGTCCGTAATGAGTGTTTTCATTGGACCGTACTGTAGTATAAAATTTTCGAAAATAGATTTAGCTATATTACTTGCACTCTTGGATGCAACTGCAATGACAACTAAATATTTTGTCAGATCACATATCAATGTGACAATATACTCATTTTCATTATCTGATTTTGGTAGCGGACCTATTGTGTCCACTATCACTCTATCAAAAGCCTTTGCTGGTGTTTCTGTTATTGTCATGGGGGTTTTTGTGTGTTTCGTGGTTTTCGATACCTGGCATTTATGACATCTGCTTATGTACTCTTTGATATGGCGTCCCATATTTTTCTATTAGTAGTGTCTTTTGATTTTTGCTAGCGTTCTGGTAATGCCTGTATGACCTCCTTGAATTGGATCATCATGGTATGTAGACATTATTGCTTCTCTTTCTTTTTCATTTTCTATTAGGGTTTTCAATATAATATTGCCCATTTTTTTTTCAAAGAATCTATTGAAATAATTTCAAAGATCTTTTCGCTCGGTGCCACTTTGAGTTGGTTGATTTCAAGTATACCGGCTTGCATTTCAAGCCTTTGGAAGAAGTGACCTAAGTCGAGAATTCCATTGGTGTACAAATCGCTAACATCAATTCTTGCTATAACTTTCTTTCCATGTTTCAATGAACATTTATATTCTGTTATTCGCAAGGTCACTACTTTCCGTATCTCGTCGTTCTTGACGACTTCGTATACGTTGGGCCTAGAAGCATTTTGAAGTTTTTGCCTTGGTAAAAATTCTTCTTTATTAACTGCGCAGTTTTTCTGTCTACTTTGTTGCCTGGTAGTGACTTTCAGGACTTTTGTATTCATATCTTTTAATTCGGATATAGTTATCCGCTATAGGGCGTCTGCCACAAAATTATCTTTACCTCTCAAGTACTCTACTGTAAAATCGTACTCTTCCAATTCTAACCGCATGCGTGTTAATTTTGAACTTGGGTTGACCATGGAAAATAAATATGTTAATGGTCTATGGTCTGTTCGCACTGTGAAATGTTTGCCATATATATGTATATGGTCGAAAATATGTTATTGTTCAATGTATTGCTGCTAGTTCTTGTTCTGTAGTACTCTTGTTGCTTTCACCTTTAGTGAATGCTCTTGATGCATATGCAACTGGGAGTTGGAGTCCATTATAGTTTTGAGTTAAAACTGCTCCACATGCTTGTTTGCTTGCATCTGTGATTATGCAAAATTCTTTGCTAAAATCTGGGTACTGCAATAGATTTGGTTGAACGAGTTAATTTTTTAGGTACTGGAATGCCACTTCACATTCTGTTGACCATTCAAATGGGACATTCTTTTTACATAATCTTGTTATGTGCCGTGAATATTCGGCGAAGTTTTTTATAAAACGTCTATAATAATTGCAAAAAGCAACGAATCTTCTAGAGCTGTCTGCGTCCGTAGGGACAGGATAATTATTGATTACATCAAATTTTTTATCATCAGGTAAGATTCCTTTATCTGTGCATCTGTGACCTAAAAACGTCACCTCGTGCATGAAAAATGAACATTTTTCTGGATGTAATTTGAGATTGTGTTTTCTACAAATGGAAACCTGACATTAAGTGAAGGCATGAAAAATATTTAGCTCTACCCAATTGATCAAGAATATCATCAATTCTGGGGAGTGGAAATTTATCTGACAGCAATGTTTTATTTATTTGGCGATAGTCAATTACTAATCGCCATTTTTTCTCTTTAGAGCTCGGAAGAGCTTTCTTCGGTACTAATAAAAGTGGGCTATTATAGGGTGACACAGACGGTTCTACAATATTTTGTTCAATTAACTTTCCAACTTGACGCTGGATTTCTTCTGTTTGGCTATGCGGACATCGGTGCATAACTTTTCAAGTTTGTTTTTAAACAGCATTGGGAAATTTTTCTTCAATTTATGAATTACAGATTCTTTTCTTGTATCTTTGGTATTTTGAACTTTATTGTAGTTAGAGAGTGATTCAAATTTTATATTGTTAAAGCCAATTATTTGGCATTTATTTGTGGTATTTAAAAATCGGACAAAAGTATTTTGGGCTGTTGTGATAGTGTTTGCAACATAAACACCCGGTTTAATTTCCTGATTGGGAATTAAAATGTTATCTTCTCCTGAAGATAGGTCTATTTTGCGTACCACTTGGGACCTTGCTGGTAGAAGCGTTGAGTTATTTCCAGAACTGAATATTATTGGAACATAAATTGGGTACGTTAAATTTTGTGGTCTTAGTATAAACCAATCTTCTGAATTATTGTAATCTAATTTGCAATTAAAAGTTTTTATGAAATCGAATCCTATTATTCCATCGCATGGTATTGCGAAATCTGAATGAAGCAGATGAAATTCGTATGGAATAATGTATTTATCTGTCTGCAATTCAATTGAAACTAGGCCTTTGGAGTTTATTACTCCTTCTCCTATGCCTCGAATGTCTATAGTTTTGTTTACTTGGATGTTATGAAATACATCAGAATTTTCTTTTATTATAGAGATGTCTGCACCGGTATCAATTAAGAATGTTATTTTCTTATTTGTCGTAACATTCTTAAATGATACGAAATTATTAAGACTTAGATTAATAGAATAGACGTTATTTTTTAATTTTGAGCATTCGGAGGGACTTGCCCGTTTCCCTGGACGAATTGGGTAACCCGGACATTGTTCCTATTATTATTATAGCTGTTCCTGTTCTGGTTGTTGTTATAATCGTTATGTTGGTTATTACCTCTATTTCCTCTATTAGCTCTGTTAGGGTTAGCATAGCCTCGGTTATATTAACCTCTTTGGTTACCGCGACTATTATTGCCTCTGAAATAGTAAATATTGTCAGCGCTTCCAGTAATCTTTGTACTGTGCTGAATATATTGACTCATTGCATCATTAAAATTTGTGAAATTGCCTGTTTCTAGTATGAAACGGACCTTTTCATGCTCAGCATTGGTAATCATGGCGGATAATGAAGTTTTGATTGAAAATTTATCCGCAGTTACTGGGTCTGCGCCTTCGTCAATATACGCTATGGCTAACTGCTTGCGCAGGTTGTCAATTTCAGTCGTATATTGCGATGCCGTTTTGCCTTTTAGTTTGGTGTTCAGCAATTTAGCTTCGCTAAGTACTGAGGATTCTCCTTTGACGTTATCAGCTAGCTTCTGAATTATTCCTTGAATCGTTTGCTCATTTTGAACCTTGTAAAGAATTGTGCCTGTTATCTTTGATTTGACAACTTCCACGGCTAGATCTTCTTGATCTCCTTTGGTTCTATCTGTGATTCTTAAGGCGGTCAAGAAACGTTGGAGTGATAGCTTGTTGCCATCAAATTCGGGAATCGAAGTTGAGACTTGTCTCACAAATTGTCGATCTTTTTCGACTGTGGACGTCATGCTTACTTCGTTTTCTAGTTCGAATGTGTGTTTCTTTTCTTGATTTGATTTTAGCCCGATCTGGTCAGTATCCATTAATACTGACTCATCAAATCTGGCAGGTGTATCTATTATATTCGGGATAAATAGGTTTAAACTATGTCTCTCCGAAATGTATCTAAGGTTTTTCCTTAGTCTTTTTAATACGTCGTGTCCTTGCGTTAAGTGCAATTGTGTTAATCTATTTGAATTTGTATAGATTACTTCACGAATGTTATTATATGTTTTTATCAAGCATCTAATGTGCTTTTCTTTTGTTATGTTTGAAATCGGTGCACTTTTATTTAGGCACCTTATCAAACTCAATACGTTCATGCTTAATAATGGACACTACCTCGTTCTATTCCATTAAGCATGTTCAATTGATCTTGTGTGAAATAAGTAAATTAGTACTTATTGACAACAGTGATCATTGTGAGACCTAGGCTATCGTATCCTGTGATAGTATTTACCTCTACGTTAGGTATTGAACCTAAAACAAGGGCTTTTTCTTTATTTGTGCATCCTATCAGAGGTGAAACTTCACAATTATATGTCGACATGTACAAGTTTTCCAACTGGTACATGTCTACTGGCTCAGTAGCAAGAAGGAAATAGATCCTACCTACGAATAGCGAATCATTTCTCAATATTTTATTAACTAAGTGTTTCATTTGGATTTTATTTAATTGTTGCAGATAATAATTTTATTTTATTATTATTAATTAACTGATTTATTATATTTTTTCTTTTTATTTTTACATTAATATATTTTTATTTTTGTTTAAACATATTGTTACTACAATTGCTTGTGCGCATTTTTGTTACACACTTATTGTGTAATATGTATACTTTATATAGAATATATGCGCACAATATTATAACAATTATTAATAGCAATATGTTCGTTAATTTTAGATCAATATTTACCGTTTGGATCTGATTTATTACGTTCGCAGTGGAGTCCACTGTCTTTGTATCGATTAAACACATAGTTTTTTTTTTTTTTTTTTTTTTGACTGCGGTATATTGAATTTGCAATCTGTCCGGGGACAATCAGCAAGTTTTCTTGATTGGGCATTGACGGTTACAATGTTTGTATGTTAAACAATAGTACAATAGGGTGTGGGGATGGTTATATGACGTGGCAGGAAATTAAATAGAGATATTATTCTCAAGTATGTGGCAGGACTAGCGTGTGGAGTCTTCTAAAGCGCCTGGTGGTGGTGCTGTTGTCCAGCATATTGATGGCGTACGGGTTCACGTGCCTGTCAAGGCGCTCCAGATATGCTGCGGTTAGTCTGGAAATCTCATGATCGACCCATGGGATATCCAGTTCAGTATGTATTTCCCTATTTGTCGTTAGAAAGTGGGCATTTGAAATGATCGTTAGCGCCTTGCTTTGGAATTTTTGTATTAGGTCACAGTTGGTTCGGCTGGCGGTGCCCCAGATTGGTATTCCATATATCCACATTGTCTTCATTATGACTTTGTAGATTAGAAGCTTTATGTTTAGCCGAAGGGTAGATCTTCTCCCGATGAGCCACAGGTACTTTTTCAGCCTTGCGTCGAGCTGGCCTCTTTTCCTCTTTAGATGCTGCTTCCATGTTAGCCTTCTGTCCATAATCAGGCCCAGGTATTTGGCTGAGTCACAGATGGGGATGGGGGTTCCGTCGAGAAGTATAGTCGGACAGTAACCTCTCCTTAATGTAAATGTTGTTTGAACGCATTTTTCTGGGTTGACCGCCATGTTCCATCTTTTGAGTGGGGAAATGTCCTAACAGGAAGCTTTTATTTGTGATATTGAGGAGGAGCTGAATACCATTCGGAGGCAGGGCTTTAATGGCTGGCACATCGATTCCGTCATATCCAGGCGACTTGCCCGGGCTTAGCTTGGCGATTTCAAAAACTAGCTCGTCTGTTTCAACCTCTTGGATGGGGAGGGCCATTTGGTAGGGCACGTACAAAAACTATTCCGCCTCTTGGGCCTCCTATTGGGAGCATCTATTGAAGGGGGTGAATTGTTCATATAGATGGTTAGCAAAAGCTGCGGCCCTTTCGTTGTTAGAACGGCACCAGGATCCATTGGCGTCTTTAATGGCCTCCTTCCTTATGACAGGCTTTTTGATGCCTTTGGTCAGCCTCCATAGGTTGTGTTAGGGGTCTCCAGGCTCGACGTTCTCTAGAAAAGATTCAAGTGACTTCCTACGAAGACTGTTCAGCAGCTCTTTGAGAGTTTTTGCAGCTCTGTTGAAAAGGGTCTTGTCTATTGGGCTCCTTGAGTTGTGCCACGTGCGACGGAGACGTCTCTTCTCAGCTACCAATGCGGCTACATCGGGTGACCAAAGATGGATATCTCTGTGAGGGACGTTGTTATTCGTGGAGCTCCTAGCGGGAGGTGTGGCATAGGCGACAGCCTGGTGGATACTCGCATTGAGGTGTTCAACAACGGTCGTCGAGTCCAGATGATTTTCCAACCAGTATTGATAGCGTTCGATATTGGTGCTTCTTTTAAATAGCCTGCTTCTTTTGGGTTTGGTACTGGCTGGTAGGTTAAGAAGAAGCCTAACAGCGCAGTGGTCAGAGCATAGTTCAAGCACATTACTGGTGACAATTTTGTGGCTTGGGATTCCTTTTGAGACCAAGATGTCTAAGACGTCAGGAATTTTGTTGGGATAAGTGGGTAAGTGGGCTCCCCAGAAGATTGGTAGGACATGCCGCTGTCGGTGATGCATCTATAGAGCGCTCTTCCTTTGGGATTGGTGATTCGTGATCCCCAGCAGATATGTTTAGCATTGTAGTCTCCTCCAGCTATGAAGCGAATGCCAAGACTGTCCAGTAGGCTGTGGAACATTAGCTCACTTACAAGATGCCTAGGTGGGCAGTAGACAGCAGCGATTGTTATATCTCCTGTCAGGCTGATAACTCTGATCCTGGAGCACTGAGCCCATGGCTCTTGAAATGCCGGTAGCTCGATGTAGTTGATGTTGGAATTGATGATGATGGCTGCACCTCCTCGGGCTGTACCATTGGGATGGTTGGTGAAGATGACGTCGTAGCCGTTGATATTGAAGTATGATCGTTCCGTGAAGTACGTTTCCGATATAAGAAGGATGTCAACATGTTGGGTTTTTATGAAGTGTTCAACTTCAGGTCTGCTCCTACACAGGCCGTTCGCATTCCATAAGACGATATGGAGATTTACTTGCATTTTTGGGCCATGAATGACGTTAGGAGTTGGGTTATGGCAGCAAATTGGTCCATCATTTTCTCCATTAGAGCTTCTAGACGATCCAGTCTTTGGTTTGTTTTAGGCGAATTGGCAGGAGGGGCTTCTGCCTGCTGGGTGGGGTAGCTGATTGCCTTTTAGTATATTGGCGAAAGTGATGCCTGGCTTACTCGCGGAGGTTTGCCAGTAGGCAGGTGATGTGGTCGGCGGGATTGACCTTGGCTTGGGCAGGTGCGTCTCCTTTGCCTTCAGATATACTTTACAGCCCTTGTAAGAGGCGGTATGGTTACCCTTGCAGTGAGCACAGCGGGGAGGGTCGGTCCTTGGCTAGTTGCAGTCTGAGGAATTATGACTGCTACCGCACTTAACACAGATGAACTGCAGGTTACAGTTCTTTTGTGAATGTCCAAAGCCTTGACATCACTGTAGTATGTCAAAGACGCTTTATAGCAAAATCATCCTTGTTGTTGCTTGCCGGTTCTATATTGACGAAGAACCTGGCCAGTGGTTTCTTCGTGCTGCAGCTAATTGCGTTTTTAATGACTTGACCTCTAACGTTGTGTCCGTTGGCAGCCAGGGCTTCTTTGATGTCCATGGGGTAGATAGTGTGGTGTAGACCTTTGACTACTACCCGGTGTGCACGCTTATCTTTTGGTTGAAAGTTCTGGAATCTTAGCAGATTGTCAGCCAAGTAGCTCTTTAACTTGTGGAAATCACTCTTTTCTTCCACACTGACCCGGATGCGACCATCCCTTCCAGCTCTGTAGACAAATTTGTTGCTTCCTAATGCTGCAGAGACGGATGCAATCAGACCTTTGATATTTTCAACGTCTGGGATGAAAATTGGTGGCGGCTTAATTTTCCTTTCCATGGCCGTCGGTACTTCAGGGGCGATGACGTCATTTTCAGGCGCTGCCGCATCTACTTCGATGTCGCTTTCGTCGGAAAATAGGGCAAACCTGTTGACCCTGTGATGTTCGTCTAAATTTTTCATGGAGGCCTTGCATGATGGCTTCTTTCTTTTTATCTCCCCAGGCTCAGTGGTGGATGAGCAGGAATCGTCTTCGCTATCATCTGACTTACCAGGGGATATCTTAGCCTGCTTGGCAGTGTTCACTCTCATGCTTTCGTCATTCTTTTTAGTCAGCTCAAGCTGCCAACTAGGTCTGGCGGTTGATGTGGATGTCAAATCCATTTTGTCTATATTGCGGCCGCCACAGCCCGCAAGTATGCAATAAATTATTTCCTAGCAAAAAGTCGTAAGTATTTTCGAATATAAGTGGCGCGTTTTGAGAAATCGTGGCACTTGTTCTCGTAACTGTAATTCGCACAATATAAATGGCGTGTTTTGAGAAATCGCGGCACTTGTGCGAGTAACTGTAATTCACACAATAATAATATTCCGCTAACACGTCCGGTGTGTTTGACAATCGCGACGGGAATGCTCAAAACCCATAGTGGGTATACTACTTATCTCATCAAATTTGCTTATGCTATTATTAAACATATATGTTTTTTACTTTCTGTTTTCAATTTAAAATTCTCTTTTTTTTAAATTTAGTGTAATAAAATGTAAGTTATTCAAATCATTCCTTTTTTTCAATTGAGGGGCAAATGAAAAATTTTCTTTCTATTAATTTCTATGTTAAGTTTTTTTTTTTTAATTTAAAAATTTGAAAATGTAAAAGGATTCAACGCAGTGATACCATACCTATTATTTTGTATGGCTTCACAGGCCATACTCTAACGGGCGATGCAGTTATCGCTTCCGTTTACAAAGGGTGTTGTACATGATTTGTTGAAATAATAAAAAAAAATTTTGTCATTTAATATTATTGTTGGGCGCTCTTTGTAGCGCTGTCGGGTCTCTTATCCTTGGTCTGGCTTGAAACGCCAGACGGGGCCGGTGCTGGCTGCACAGGCTTCCTTCTATTGTATTTTTTTTTTTCTCTGCCAGCATCAGCTGGTCGTCGCCGGTTGGCTCGCTGATACTCCCTCGTAGGTGTAAAAGGCGGCCTGCCTTTCACACTTGTATTTCGCTGCTTCGCTGGTTCATCAGGGTCCTCCCTTTTTTTATACCCTTGCAGAGGGTATAATAAAATTGATCAGATGTTTGTAACGCATAGAAATAATCGTTTCCGACCCCATAAAGTATATATATTCTTGATCAGCATCGAAAGCCGAGTCGATATGACCATGTCCGTCTGTCCGTCTGTCTGTTTCTACATACATACTTAATCGATCTTAAATTTTAAGCTACGTGAATAAAAGTCATATCATTCTGTCCGTTGATGATGCAAGCAAATCAAGTTTAAAGATTGGTCGGATCGGACAACTATAAGTTATAGAAAAATAGGAAAGATCAGAGGTACCTCGGTCAAAATGTGAATTGTTCAAAACAGTTCTTGTGAGAAAAACTATTTTGTTTTTTAAGATATCTCAACCAAATTTGGCACATAGATGACAATTCTACTTTTACACCTTACCAGCAAATCAATAAAATCAATAATCAACCCCCATCAGAAAAAGTATGTTTTTGTGAGAAAAACTATTTTTTGTTTTTTAAGATATCTCAACCAAATTTGGTGATCAGATGAGAATTATACTTTTACATCAGATCAGTAAGTTTGAATCAGATCGGATAATAAACACCGACATAAATCAATAAAATCAATGAATCAACCCCCATCAGCATCAGTATGTACATATGCATATGCAGCCAATTAAATACGTTTATATTTGCTTTTATATATTCGTACACAAACAACATACATACATGGAAACATACAAACATACATACATACATACATACATATATGCGAACACGTGCTTGAAAAAACTACAAGCTGAGTGCGAAACAGAAAGAGACAGAAAACTATTTGTATTGTGTTGTTGTTTTCTAGAATTCGTCAGAAACTTTAGAGAGCGAGAAGCTGGACGCTTGCAATGTATACCGAAATAGCGAGGCAGTGAATTATGAGTTTGGTAGCGCGAAAGGTAGAGATCGATTTTAGAAATGACGTGAGCGAAGGTTCAACTCCGGCCGTTGCCAAACTCGAATTTTTTCTCACCTTTTCTTTTTTTTGTTCAAATTTTTTTTAAATTTTATATTTCCAATTTTTAAAATATCTTGAATCCGATATGACGGAGAAAGTAATCAATTAATCTGCAAGGGTATACAAAGTCCGGCACGGCCGAAGTTAGCTTCTTTGATATTTTTTTATTAGAAACTCCTTCAGGTACTGCTGGTTGGAAGGTGCTTCTCTTTGCTCAATAGGAGCAGTATCAAGGCAGTCGTATAGTCACTCAACTATTTACCAACGAGGTGGCTGCTGAGTATAGATTGGCGTGTACTTGCAGTACATATGTAGCTGGGAGCTGGAGCGTTGCGGGGAACTTGTGCCAAATTGGGATGACAGCTGAACGGATAGTTCTTAGGGCACGGTGGAGCTGGTGTCGAGACTGGAGTGGTTGCATAGGAAAGCTGGAGAAGTTGGAGCACTTTATTCGTAGTCCATCATCCTGTCCTTCGTATCGGTATTGACAGATGTGGGCCAGCAAGCAAACAGTAGAAATGATAGCTATAAATTTCATGTTGATTTTTGGTCTTCGAACTGCAAATTGTTGTCCTCTTTGTATAATGTTAAATGTTTTAAAACATTATTGTTGTTTGTTGGTTGGTTGGTTGGTTGCTTGGTAGGTTGGTTTTTTATTTGGATTGGTTTTGCATCATCATCATATTATCCCTTTTCCTTGCTTTTATCCTTTGCTCTGTTTAGGCTGCACTCACATTGATATAATTTATTTTTTCTTCTTTTGGGCGTACAAGTGTCGTGACACTTGTCACGGTCGCCATGTAAAAATAGAAATGTTTTATTCCAAAATAATTAAACAGTTGATTTCTCTTTGTCGGTTAAAACCGAATTGATTTTATTTGATAAAATATTCTCTTGCTTAGCCTAAGAATTTAAGTACATAAGTTCTGCCGCTGAAGCCAGCATAACGAGAGACCGTAGTATGTATGTATATATACATACATATATGTATGCATATATATGTACAGATGGTACATACTCAAAAAGTGCTTACGCTAGCGTTCCCACGCTGCGGCCAGTCCGCATAAGTGACGGATCCTATTACTGCACTTATGTATATATTTTTGATTATTTAAACTTACATATTTACTTTATGTTGAGCATATGACCGACCACTGGTTACATTGTATACTCTACAATGCTGTGGGCATATGCTCATTTGGCATACAACATACTACAACCTTCGTCAAAATTTGTGTTGTTCCAAACAGTTCTTGTAAGAAAAACTTTTTGTTTTTTAAGATATCTCAACCAAATTGTACAGATGAGAATTATACTTTTACATCATACCTGTAAATTTGAGTCAGATCGTATAATAAATACCGACATAAATCAATATAATCAATGAATCAATACCCATCAGCATCAATATGTACATACAAGGCCCAATTTTGAGACACTCGGCATTAAATTATCCCTTAAAGTATCCTTATAGCTATGTTTGTCCATTTTGGTTTCAATAAACACCATTTTCCCGGGTCCAGCTGCTGCTATATGCAGCATATAACCATTATGTTTCCACCACTATGCTTCACTGTTGGGATCAGATTATTCTCTTTTATGGCTTCAGCTTTCTCCATACTTTGGAAGGTCCATCATGTCTCAATATATTATATATAGACTCATCGCTAAATATAACCGTCTCCCAAAAAGAATTCGGCTTATTTAAATGAAGTTTGGCGAATTACAGCCTTTTTTTTTGTTAACAGCTGAAATGAATGGTTCTCGACGTGCAACTCAACCATGTAACCCAGAACTATGTAGGCAGTTCCGAACAGTTTGGGCAGAAATTTTTTTTTGTGTGCTTTCCTCCATGGTTTGGCAAAGTGTTGTTGACGAAATTCGCGGATTTTTCATTACAGTGGACACCACTTTTTGCTCTTCCCGAGGTGTTAAAATTTTAGGTCTTCCAGCAAACTTGTGTTTCGGAGCCAAATCTCCTGTGTTTATGTAATTTTGAATTACGCTGTGAACTGTGGAATGCGCTTTGCCAATAAGTCTTCGAATTTCACGAACATTCCGATTTTCTAAATGCAATTTTAATATACAGTGGTTCACAGCTTATTTCAACCACCACCTTGAAAAAAGTTTGTTAGTCTGTAAAATCCAAACTAAAAGATATATCCAAAAAATTTAAATGGAGATTGTTAGTTTAATGTTTTAACTAATCACATTCATTTCATTTCATTTATTAATATGTCTCCTAAACTTCCTATTAATTAAAAACTAAAAAAGTAACTAAAAAAAACTCCACAGCTTATTTCAACCACTTGCAAAATTAAATTATTAAAGGTATTTTTCCATAAAAATGAAATTAAATTAATATTTGGTGTGATCACCCTTTTGGTCAGCCACCATTTGAAGACTTTTTGGCATCGATTCGACCAATTTTTTGGTTACTTCAGGTGTGATTTTGGCGCATTCCTCAACCAATGCCGTTTTTATGTCCGTTTTGTCCGAAAACAGGATATTCCCGAAGAGAATTTGGCGTAATGGTTGGGCCTCCTGATTCAACTGTCCGGAGCATTATCTATAGATTTGTCAAAGAAAACAGAACGCACTATAAAGGAAGAAAAGCTCCAAATAAAATTTTTAATTCCATGGACGAGCGCCATATTGTGCGGATAATAAGGGATAACCAAAGGATATCAGCTCGAAAGTGGCCAAGGATGTTGAAGAAGTCTTGGGCAAGTCGTGTCATCCGGATACAATTCGCCGTGTACTTCGGGAGCATGACTTTCATGGCAGAGTACCTCACAAGAAGCCTTTCATTTGCGAGAAAAACAAGAAGAGTCGCCGAAAATTTGACCAGGAGCACTTGGCCAAGAATAGTGGCTTTTGGAACAGTGTCTTATTCTTCGATGAGTCAAAATTTAATATATTCGGGTCTGATGGACCCTCATATGTGTGGCGTAAGCCGATTACGGAGCTCCAAGCAAAAATTTTAAGGGCAACAGTTAACCATTTCGGAGGCAACGTGATGGTATGTACTTTTGCGCAAATCTAGTGACAAATCTTGACCTCGACCCATTTTTTATCGCTGAACCAAACCACAATCAAAACTAACATCAAAACTATGAAAAAACAGATCACAAAGCAGTAACTTGGACAAAATACCCAGAAAAAATTCAACGATTACCGTTAAATTTACTAAGAAACAAGAATAACCGAAAATTGTCCGAATAATTTTTGTTTCCAATGCCAAAGAAGGTTTTTTTGTTTTTGTTGAAAGTATATGAATGTTTTCTCTAAATTATTCTCAATTAATCTCTAAAATATGAAATAGTTCGCAACATTGTGAAATTCATATACGCCGCAAAAGCAACATCGATTCAATAGTCTTTTTCTTAGAACTAAGTACCTAACTGTCGCGACTATTGTCCATCAACATTAATTCTCATGAAATACTTTTTTTCAGCATAATTTTCATATTGCGTTGGTTAGTTCTCTTGAGTTAGTTGTCTTGAGTCTGTCATTTGGTTGAGTTGATGTGCTGTGCAGTGAAAAATAAAATAATAAAAATACTCTAAATATTCAAACTTAAAATATCTCTTTTAATTTTGGGCCTGGTTTTGCAACAGTTTTTATGTTTAAAATTAGTTTTAGTAACATGGATCTTCATAATGAAATACAAATTTTTTGTTTAAGTTAAATACTTTTGAAGTTATTAATGAATAAAGTTGAATCATATGGGTGTCCGAATAAATGTTTTGCTGACTGTATGTACATACATACATACATACATACATACATATGTATGTACGTATGTGCTCACCGTACCCCCACGAAACATGCTACAAGTTCGAAAATTTTTAAACAAGCAATATTTTGATGCGGACTTACTAATTGGTATATTGTCTTCAAAATGACATGAAAATAAAATTATATTTTTCAATATGTCCACATTAATTAATAAAAAACAAAAAATATTCATACATTTGTGCCATCAAAAGTCTACGTGCTCTTACTAAAAATATAAACTAATTAACTGTAAACATATTATTACTAATTAAAACTACAAAATTAGTATCTAGTAGGAAGGGATACTTCATTTTTATAACTTCTTTGAGGCGATTTGACAACACTACTTTTTCAATATATTCAGTCGCAAGTTCACACCACTCGTGATGCAATGCTTCTCGTAGCATATTTTTGTTGCTTATGT
This sequence comes from Drosophila sturtevanti, assembly GCA_018150375.1. Lineage (NCBI taxonomy): Eukaryota > Metazoa > Arthropoda > Insecta > Diptera > Drosophilidae > Drosophila > Drosophila sturtevanti. The sequence goes on from JAECWJ010000643.1 coordinate 38,612, forward strand.
GGTGTTTCCGAATTTTTTTTTCAATCATATCCCACACATACTCTATTGGATTTAAATCGGGACTCTGATGGCGTTTCCAATAAACGAGGCGTGTTATATGCAAGGTAAAGTCGGGTGTTCATGGCCTTATGTTTAGGGTCATTATCTTGTTGGAAGTAAAAATCTGACTATGCCAATCTGACTATATATACTTGTTATCTCCGTTATTTATTAAACGATTTCGGTCAGATGGTACATATTGGCTATATAATTGAGTCTGCCAAAAACAAATATGATAGCTTTAATACTGCTCTAGTTATAGTTTTTTCTAATTTGCGGGGGCGGAAGTAGGCGTGGCAAAAATTTGAAACAAACTTGATCTGCGTATACACTAGACGGATGTTGACACTAAGTTTGTTTACTCTAGCTCTTATAGTCTCTGAGATCTACATATGTACATGTAGGTGTTCAAACGGACGGACGGACAGACGGACACGGTCATATCGACTCGGCTGTTGATGCTGATCAAGAATATATGTATGTACATTATGTACATATATACTTTATGGGGTCGGAAAGTTTTCCTTCTGCCTGTACAAATACATTTTGGCGACATTAATATACCCTTTTACCCTATGGTACAGGGTATAAAAATCGGCGAATTTCGTCAACAACACTCTGCCAATCCATGAAGGAAAGCACCCAAAAAACAAATGTCTGCCCAAACTATTCGTAACTGCCTACTAGTGCTGGATTACCCGGCCGAGTTGCACGTCGAAAACCATTCATTTCAGCTATTTAACTTAATTTAAATAAGGCAGATTTTTTTTGGGAGCCAGATTTATTTAGTGAGTTACTTGATGGACCTTCCAATGTATAGAGAAAGCAGAACAAAGCCATGAAAGAGAATAATCTGATATATGTATGTACATACATACATATGATGTACATACAGATGTATGTATGTATGGTGTTATAGTTGTCCGATCTGAGCGACATTTAGTGAAAAGTTTCGGAATTACATCCAATGTACATACATGCATACATACAAGTTAACTCCCTCATATGGTGAGGGAGTTGCCTTTTTCCAATCAAAGGCCCACAGAAATAATTACTTTCCTTTTATCTTTAGTTCTGTACTCAATTTATTCAGTGTTTAATGTTTGATAGAATGTGTGTTATCGGTTCTGCCGTTGAAGATGAACTGGCCCGCTCGTTCTCCTCAGTCAGCGTCAGTCACCGCCCAACGGTCGCATGCGCGTCCGGCGTCAGCGCTTACGCTGTGAACAGCAGAGGGCCCGCAGTCTGCCCTGAGCCAGCAGCTTACATGGGAAAAAGGGGTAGTCTCATGTTTGTGGCCACGTCCAGAGATCATGATGTTAACTCCTCCCCCTTTGAAGATCTGCGTCCCGCAGATTAAGGTGAAGGCACCGGGCTGGCCTTCTGTGGTATCGCCAGGCCCCTTGTAGATGTTATTTTTCTCCAGCTGATGTACAGCGCAATGAATACGCCTACTCCGCCGACAGTTTCTATTACCAATGACATCTCCAGTCTTCTTGAGATGTGGTATAGTTTTGCCAAGTTTTTTGCTGAGAAGTCATGTACATATTGCAGCGTCGGGGTGTACCCAGAAGCTGTTATGTTGGAAAGGACCGCCGGCATGGCGGTGAGGGTAGACATTGAACGGTTGGGGTAGCTCTTCTTTCTGATGAGTCTACGCTGTCCTAAAAAGGTGGTCACCGTGCCATTAAATCCGGTGAAGAACGCCGTACTTTCATCCACCAGCGTCATTGTTTCCTGTGCATCCCTCAGGTAGTGGTATTGTGCGTTGCCACCTTTGATGAGGCGTGGCCCGGGGTTTTTTGGGCCGGTTTGGAGAGCTGCCTTTCAGTGTTCTCCTCTGCCTAAGTAATGGTTGCTTAGCATTTTTGTACGCTGGTCGGACAACAGCGTGGCTTCTTGCCGGGTGGTTTGGATTGCTTGTTGGAGGTCCAGTAGGCTTATGACATGAATCGAACGAAACATGCCATTGATTCACCACACGTATCCTTGTTGAAGGGGGATTACCAGAGCGTCATGGTTGAAGAAATGGGCAACACTTGCTTGCTGCATCATCACCAACGCTAACCTTGAAGATGGAAATAGTAAGAAATGCTTAAGAAGAGATTTTTTATGCTAAGTTTTGGTTACCACCTGGTTCGTGAAGAGTGCTTGTTTTTTTTGTTTATTTTTTTCTCCTTATTTTATTATTATTTTTTTTATTCTTTGTTAAATTTTTTAATTTTATATTTAAATTCTTCTCTTGTAAATTTGAGTTATATTTGCAAAAACAATTTTTCCTTTTTTTATTTTTTTAAATTCACTGGCACTCTTCACTTACCTGGGTGATACGGTTAGTAATTGTGGTTTGTGTCGGTGTTGTGCTGTTGGTAGTTGGTTCGTAGGCCCTCCTTGCAGGATCGGTGTGTTTCTGTTGGAAAGGATTAAAGAGTTAGTTTTTTGCGTAAATAAAATACTTTGCGGCCCGAAGTTGGAGTAAGCTAACAATAGAATACTCGGGCCAGTCTAGCTTCGCAATTTTTTTAACTTTTTTTTTTTTTACTTTAATTACATTTTTTTGCAAATCATTTTCATTTAATTTTGTTCTTGTGGTTTAGAGCATTTTTTTATGTCGATATTGGTATCTAGATGGAATTAGCGGTGCGTGTTTTTTATACCCTTGCAGAGGGTATAATAAAATTGGTCAGATGTTTGTAACGCATAGAAATAATCGTTTCCGACCCCATAAAGTATATATATTCTTGAGCCGAGTCGATATGACCATGTCCGTCTGTCTGTTTCTACATACTTAATCGATCTTAAATTTTGAGCTACGTGAATAAAAGTCATATCATTCTGTCCGTTGATGTTGCAAGCAAATTAAGTTCAAAGATTGGTCGGATCGGACAACTATAAGTTATAGAAAAATAGGAAAGATCAGAGGTACCTCGGTCAAAATGTGAGTTGTTCAAAACAGTTCTTGTGAGAAAAACTTTAAGATATCTCAACCAAATTTGGCACATAGATGACAATTCTACTTTTACACCTTACCAGCAAGTTTGATTCAGATCGGATAATAAACACCGACATAAATCAATAAAAACAATAATCAACCCCCATCAGAAAAAGTATGTTTTTGTGAGAAAAACTTTTTTGTTTTTTAAGATATCTCAACCAAATTTGGTGAACAGATGAGAATTATACTTTTACATCATATCAGTAAGTTTGAATCAGATCGTATAATAAACACCGACATAAATCAATAAAATCAATGAATCAACCCCCATCAGCATCAGTATGTACATATGCATATGCAGCCAATTAAATACGTTTATATTTGCTTTTATATATTCGTACACAAACAACATACATGGAAACATACAAACATACATACATACATATATGCGAACACGTGCTTGAAAAAACTACAAGCTGAGTGCGAAACAGAAAGAGACAAAAAACTATTTGTATTGTGTTGTTGTTTTCTAGAATTCGTCAGAAAATTTAGAGAGCGAGAAGCTGGACGCTTGCAATGTATACCGAAATAGCGAGGTCGTGAATTGTAAGTTTGGTAGCGCAATAGGTGGAGATCGATTTTAGAAATGACGTGAGCGGAGGTTCAAATCCGACCGTTGCCAAACTCGAATTTTTTCTTACTGTTTCTTTTTTTGGTTCAAATTTTTTTTAAATTTTATATTTCCAATTTTTAAAATATCTTGAATCCGATATGACGGAGAAAGTAATCAATTAATCTGCAAGGGTATACAAACTTCGGCACGGCCGAAGTTAGCTTCTTTGATATTTTTCTTTTCATTTCTCTTTTTGCATATTTTTTTGTTTTCCGTCGCACGCGTGCGCTGCCTGTTTCTATGTCCCTCTTTGTTGGTTGTGGGAGGCTCCAATCATCCCTTTTAGTCCAGTTAAGGGTTTACTTACAGTGGCGAGCACATGTGGATACATGTTTCGATACTCTGACTTTGAATGGCTGTAAAACCCAGAAAAATGCACTAATCGATTCCAAATTTTTAACAAAAATCCATTAATAATATATAAAACGAATAACAAAAAATTTAATTCACTATCTCCTCCTCATCTCGAAAAATCGAGAAAAAACTTAAAAATGAGCATGTATCCACTTTTGCACGTATAACAAAACTTATAGATTAAGGATTTTTTTTCATATTTAGTCCAAAGGACTTCGGCTTTAATCACACTATAAATGAACATGGGCATACTCTCCACCAATTTTTCTATCAGTCCGTGCGATAGAGTGCTCCTTTGCACCTGGACTCCACTCCAAAAGTCGTCCATTGTCCTTGGCGGAGTATCGTAGGGCGACAGTTGCTTCCTTAGCAGATCCCATAGGTTTTCGATCGGATTTAGATCTAGGCTTTGAGCCGGCCACGGCATCTTCAAAAAATTTTGATTTTCGAGCCATTCCTATACAATTTTGGCCGTGTATTTCGGATCGCCGTCCTGTTGGAAAATGACTTCGCTGCCTGGATACGCACTCTCATCCACTAAAGCAGCAAAATTGGATTCCAAAACTTATAGACAATCATCCTTTTTCATTATCCCACTTATTCGGACCAATGAACCGACGATCCACCAGGTGAAACACCCCCAAACCACCAAGACGCCTCCTCCATGTTTCATGGTTTCTTTGACTTGGTGTTGCAGCACGGCTTAAGCTCTGCTAGGAACACAGGAATTAAAGTGTAGATGATTGAAAGAGGGTGATTTGGTCAGCTGAGACCAAAATCAATAGATTCCAATCGGATGAAAAGGAGTATTACTGGCATCGCCCTCATGAGAAGCTTCAAAAACACCAAGTCAAAGAAACCATGAAACATGGAGGAGGCGTCTTGGTGGTTTGGGGGTGTTTCACCTGGTGGATCGTCGGTTCATTGGTCCGAATAAGTGGGATAATGAAAAAGGATGATTGTCTATAAGTTTTGGAATCCAATTTTGCTGCTTTAGTGGATGAGAGTGCGTATCCAGGCAGCGAAGTCATTTTCCAACAGGACGGCGATCCGAAATACACGGCCAAAATTGTATAGGAATGGCTCGAAAATCAAAATTTTTTGAAGATGCCGTGGCCGGCTCAAAGCCTAGATCTAAATCCGATCGAAAACCTATGGGATCTGCTAAGGAAGCAACTGTCGCCCTACGATACTCCGCCAAGGACAATGGACGACTTTTGGAGTGGAGTCCAGGTGCAAAGGAGCACTCTATCGCACGGACTGATAGAAAAATTGGTGGAGAGTATGCCCATGTTCATTTATAGTGTGATTAAAGCCGAAGTCCTTTGGACTAAATATGAAAAAAAATCCTTAATCTATAAGTTTTGTTATACGTGCAAAAGTGGATACATGCTCATTTTTAAGTTTTTTCTCGATTTTTCGAGATGAGGAGGAGATAGTGAATTAAATTTTTTGTTATTCGTTTTATATATTATTAATGGATTTTTGTTAAAAATTTGGAATCGATTAGTGCATTTTTCTGGGTTTTACAGCCATTCAAAGTCAGAGTATCGAAACATGTATCCACATGTGCTCGCCACTGTAGGTAGGAGTGTGCTCCACATCCCCGCTGTGGGGGACACCTTCGGCGAAAGACACAGACAGCGGCCAATACACACGCGCTGCGACGGAACATTTCTCTTAAAACTAGTTTTGTTTGTGTTCGTTTATTACTTAAAAACTAGAAAGATGGACTAACTTCGGCCGTGCCGAAGTTCGTATACCCTTGCAGATTTTCTCTATATAATTCACCAGAAGCATTATTGTAAATTAAACATACCAAATTTACAAATTCAAAATTATGAGCTTTAGGAAAAAAATTTTTCATACAAAATTTTTTTTTGTACCGATTGTTCCTATAGCAGCTATATGATATAGCCAACCGATTCTGATAAAACTTGATTGAAGTATCAAGAAGCATATTAAACTCATAAATATCAAATTTCGTGGCATTCGGTTGAAAAACAACAGAGATATTGAGGATAAACCTTATTCATGACCGATCGTTCCTATGGGAGCTATATGATATAGTCGTCCGATTCTGATCAAACTTGGTTGAAGTATCAAGAAGCATATTAAACTCATAAATATCAAATTTCGTGGCATTCGGTTAAAAAACAACGGAGTTATTGAGGATAAAGCTTATTAATGACCGATCGTTCCTATGGGAGCTATATGATATAGTCGTCCGATCGGGATGATTCCGAGATATACAATGCCTGCAGCAAAAAGGAGCCTATGCTGAAAATCTCAGCTCTGTAGCTCTTATGGTCTCGGAGGAGAAGCTGTTGATCCAGACAGACGGACAGACGGACAGACGGTCAGACGGACAGACGGACATGGTCATATCGACTCGGCTATTCATGCTGATCAAGAATATATATACTTTATATAGTCGGAGATGCTTCCTTCTGTGCGTTGCAAACTTCTGACCAAAATTAATATACCCTCTGCAAGGGTATAAAAAGTAAATAAAAAATGCCACTCGCAATCTTGGTTGCCGCAGTGGTTTTGGCACTTATTAAATATTGCCGAACGAATGTTATTCCCTTTATTATACCCTTGCAGAGGGTATATTAATTTTGGTCAGAAGTTTGCAACGCACAGAAGGAAGCATCTCCGACTATATAAAGTATATATATTCTTGATCAGCATGAATAGCCGAGTCGATATGACCATGTCCGTCTGTCCGTCTGTCTGGATCAACAGCTTCTCCTCCGAGACCATAAGAGCTACAGAGCTGAGATTTTCAGCATAGGCTCCTTTTTGCTGCAGGCATTGTATATCTCGGAATCATCCCGATCGGACGACTATATCATATAGCTCCCATAGGAACGATCGGTCAGGAATAAGCTTTATCCTCAATAACTCTGTTGTTTTTTAACCGAATGCCACGAAATTTGATATTTATGAGTTTAATATGCTTCTTGATACTTCAACCAAGTTTGATCAGAATCGGACGACTATATCATATAGCTCCCATAGGAACGATCGGTCATGAATAAGGCTTATCCTCAATAACTCTGCTGTTTTTCAACCGAATGCCACGAAATTTGATATTTATGAGTTTAATATGCTTCTTGATACTTCAACCAAGTTTGATCTGAATCGGACGACTATATCATATAGCTCCCATAGGACCGATCGGTCATGAATAAGGCTTATCCTCAATAACTCTGTTGTTTTTCAACCGAATGCCACGAAATTTGATATTTATGAGTTTAATATGCTTTTTGATACTTCAACCAAGTCTGATCAGAATCGGTTGGCTATATCATATAGCTGCTATAGGAACAATCGGTACAAAAAAAAATTTTGTATGAAAAATTTTTTTCCTCAAGCTCAAAATATTGAATTTGTAAAGTTGGTATGTTTAATTTACAATAACGTTTCTGATGAATTATATAGAGAAAATCTGCAGAGAGTATACGAACTTCGGCACGGCCGAAGTTAGTCCATCTTTCTAGTTTTTATTTTATTATTTTTATTAATTTATGTCGCCGATGAGGATGTAAATTGTGGCTTCAGAATTAATTTTTTTGAGATCCTACCACTTTAATATTTCAGCGGATATTTTTTTATTATAATTTTCATACACAAATATCTTTCACTGATAGGGATTTGAACCCGGGACACAAAATATTAATTTTTGTTTTTGTAACCAACACTTCACATCCATTTGGCAAAAATAAATTTTTATTGTTTTTGAATTCCTTACCTATGCCATTCACTAATAGGGTTTTGAACCCCGGTTACACAAAAAATTAATTTTTTTATTTATTTTTAAAGGATTTACTTTTTCACAAAGTGACCACGACTTATCTGTTCGGCAGCTTTAGCGAGAGTGATCTAGAAACGAAAATCATACTTTAGATCGAGGGTTCATCTGCGCTTCTTTGTTTCAAGGGAATTTTAGATGCAGCGCAGCGGCCGCAGATTAACTAGAATTATTGTATTTGCCAAAGTTCTAAGAAATTTTGGCATACGCAGAGTACTTGAAACAATTGTATTTGTTAAGATTCCGAGAAACGCTTCATCGTCCAATACATCAATTCTTAGTAAGAATTCCAATATATTTTTTGTGTAACCATCCACTTTAATTTTTCAGTGGGCATATTGATTAATTTTATTAATTTTTTTTATTCATTTCATTTTGGGAACACATTCAAGCAAGGCACTTTTGGGCAAGGTGAAAAAGAGAAAGAAAAGAAAAAAAAAAACACAGGTTAACTGCTCGGGCGCCAGTTAACTCCCTCATATGGTGAGGGAGTTGCCTTTTTCCAATCAAAGGCCCACAGAAATAATTACTTAATATATAAAACAACACGTTAAACTTTCCTTTTATCTTTATTTCTGTACTCAATTTATTCAGTGTTTAATGTTTGATAGAATGTGTGTTATCGGTTCTGCCGTTGAAGATGAACTGGCCCGCTCGTTCTCCTCAGTCAGCGTCAGTCACCGCCCAACGGTCGCATGCGCGTCCGGCGTCAGCGCTTACGCTGTTGCGCAAGCGAACAGCAGAGGGCCCGCAGTCTGCCCTGAGCCAGCAGCTTACATGGGAAAAAGGGGTGGTCTCATGTTTGTGGCCACGTCCAGAGATCATGATGTTAACTTAAATATGTACATACATACATGTAGCACTTATTGAAATCAAAGTTCGGCGCGTTAGCTTCTGATACTTCCAATGAGAGGTCCTACCAATCCTATCAATTTTTGAACTCCACCAAGATGCATACATACATACATATGTACATATGTATGTACCTAATAAGATATGATTAACAACGATGGGTATTACACAATTTTCGTTTTCTAGTTAATGTGGGTGTAATGTACTACATAAGAAAAAAACCGAATATTAATGTTGCACGAATTTCCAGTTTTCTTTTTGTTTTTGTTAATTTTTTTTTTTTTATTTAAAATAATTATTGTGTTGTTGTACCTCCGTAAAAAGGTAATACAACCAGCTTCAACTTACCATTTCAACTTTTTCTGTCTTACTTATTTTTAAAAGAGTTATTTCCGTTTCAAGTTGAACAAAATAAAAAACCGAATATTAATGTTATTCACTGTAGATGTTCATACGGACGGACAGACGGACCGACGGACATGGCTAAATCGACTCGGCTGTAGATGCTGATCAAGAATACATATATATACATTATGGGGTCGGAAAATTTTCCTTCTGCCTGTTACATACATTTTAGCGACTTTAATACACCTTGTACCCTATGGGTACAGGGTATAAAGACTGCTAGGACCAATGCACTGTGGTCGGTACTGTATGAAATTAGCAGCCAAAAATGTTTCCACCGACTATATCAAAGTGAAATTTTTATATCAGCTTTATAAAATTATAATAAGTAGTAAACAATTGTATTGTCATAAATAAACCTCTTCAAACCCTTCTCATTGCACTTCTAGCTAATCAAAAAATAATTTTTAGAAAATCTCTTTTTATACTTGCAGAGGGTATATTCATTTTGGTCAGAAGTTTGCAACTCACAGAAGGAAGCTTCTCCGACTATTTAAAGTATATATATTCTTGATCAGCATGAATAGCCGAGTCGATATGACCATGTCCGTCTGTCTAGATCAACAGCTTCTCCTCCGAGACCATAAGAGCTACAGAACTGAAATTTTCAGCATATGCTGCTTTTTACTTCAGGCACTGTATATTGAATCATCCCGATCGGACAACTATATCTTATAGCTCCCATAGGAACGATCGGTCATGAATAAGGTTTATCCTCAATAACTCTGTTGTTTTTCAACCGAATACCACGAAATTTGATATTTGTGAGTTTAATATACTTCTTAATACTTAATACTTAGATTTATCAGAATCGGTTGACTATATATAGCTATATGTAGGAACAATCGGTACAAAAAAAATGTTGTATGTAAATTTTTGTTTTCTCAAGCTCAAAATTTTGAATTTGTAAATTTGGTATGTTTAATTTTCAATAATACTTTGGGTGAATTATATAGAGAAAATCTGCAAGGGTATACGAACTTCGGAACGGCCGAAGTTAGTCCATCTTTCTAGGTTTCTTATTTTTTATATATTTATTAAAGCATCAAAACTAAATAGAAAAATGTAATACTTTAATAATAATTAATTAAATTATGAAATTACAAAAATAGTAAATAAAATAATAATTAATTAAGCCAAAAAAAAATTATTGCGGACTATTCGAGTAAATCAAACACTGATTTTGGTAAAAATGAATTTTTTTTGCTTGGTAATTTTCTTTGACCAGAAATCAGAGGTCAAAAGCAACTTATTTATTAAGTCCTGATTTGTGGTTACCCGTGAAATTGTCCTTGTATGGTTTAGTCGATACTTCTTAACGTCCTTATTTCTTGCCTCAGCAGCTTCTTCTGAGATCTCTCCAATATATACTAATGCGTGCTTAATAATATCTGGCGCATGAATTAAAATTTTAAGAACCGAGGGAGGAATATAGTACCAGGAATACTTAGTTGTCAGTTCGCGAGCAGTAGGTAGAGCCAATACTCAAAATTTTTCTACATTAATTTTGTAACCTGATGATAACGTTTGTAGTAAAATTGCACAATTTTCAATAAGGGGTTTTTTTATGTCAGTTATTTCAGCAAACACTTGGTCTTCATTGAAAAATCTTCTTGCAGTGTTTCCATCATTTGAGGATTCACTTCCACCTGTTCTTGGTTTGTCGACAATTAAACCATTTGGTTACGAAATTCGCACTGAATAATTTGTTTCCTTCGTAGATTTTGTTGTTTACTTCTGCGCCCCTTACTTGCCACCGTTTTATTTCGAGTCTATATAAAACGTGAAGCATATATTCAAAAAATCGAATGTAGGCATGTAATAGAGACAATCCAAATTCGTAGCGATCTGTTTGAACTTGTTTTTGTAAGCAGTTGTCGATATCATTCATCTCTGTCGGCTTAGCTTGGCATATGTAGCATTTTGCAGATGAGGATTCAGTAAGGGCATTGCACACTTTGCCATCTACCATTGTTAGCATAAGAATGTGATCGACAATAAATTTGCGGTTGGTAACTGTTTGGAATTCAGTGGGAGCCAGTTCGTGAATTTTGTTTTTATACCCTGTACCCATAGGATACAAGGTACATTAAAGTCGCTAAAATGTATGTAACAGGCAGAATGTATGTAACAGGCAGAGAAGGCAGATTAGTTTCGTTCACTGTTAGGAGTGAGCGAGAAAGCATGAATTTGTTGTTTTAGCTTGTTAAGAGAATTTTATGAAAAATTTTATTCAATTAATGAGGATTTCGAAGGAGTCTGTTTAAATGAAATATCCTTTTTTGGTACAGGGTATACTCCAAGTCGGCAGGGACGACTTGCTTACTTCATTAATGTAAAGTTCTTCATTTTTTGTTAAAAAAACTGATTCCTTTTGAAATTGAATCCATATAGGGCGGCAAAAGCAGGTGGAGGAAGGTCGAGGGTTTTTACAAATTATTTTGTGCTCCTTATTATCCTTTGATTTGATTTGGTAATTAATTGAAGAGGGACATATGATGTGATAAACAAATTTCAGTCTTCTGCATTATTATTTTCGAATGTTTGTTTATATTCGCTCTGCCCAGAGCTGCCATCAAGGCCCCATTTTCCTATTAATTTAAGGTTTTTTGCGCAATCACTGAGTTCATTAATAACCTCACTCTGCAATTCGAAAATCCGAGACGCAGTGTGGTCCAATAATTTTTGCAGTTCAACTTTGGCAACAGGTTCTGAAACTGCTATTTCCCCAGGATAGCTGTTTTTCCTTAAAAATACTATCATAACAGGGTAAGAAGTTAATATCCAGTTTATTATTAACAAAGCTTCTAATAAGCTGATACTGATACTGATGTTTTGTTAAATTTGCATCAGTTATAAGTGATATTGCTTCACACGTCGGGAAAGATCGATGAATTCGGTTGTTTACAAGCATTTCGCAAATCATCAGCTGCGGATTCATCAATTTCTGCTATATCTGCTATCCGTCGCCGCTTAGTTCTTTCTGAGCACTCAAGAAGACTTAATCTTGGACGACCTCGATTTTGCTGTAACGGTGACGATTGCAGATTTAATAATATTAATTCATTTTAAACAAACCAATCCGCATTTATTTCGACAACTTTTGATTTTATTCTGTGGCTTTTAATCCACATTTCTCCAAACTTTTAACAAGATATAATTTAGTCTTGACTCCGCACTATTGCCAATGAATTCATAACCATCAGATTCAAATGTGTGTTCCAGGTTTCCAAATACTTCTTTAGCTTTATCAGAAAATGAACCTTTTTCCAAGCACCACATATCAAAAATATATATGCGTGGGAAATGCACACATTTCAGCTGCTGCTGCCCATGACATTTCAGTACAAAACATATATACGTATTATCTCCGATATTTATTGACCGATTTCAGTCAAATTTGGTACATATTGGCTATATAATTGAGTCTGCCAAAAAGAAATACTGTAGCTTTAAGACAACTCTAGTTATAGTTTTTTCTAATTTGCGGGGGCGGAAGTAGGCGTGGCAAAAATTTGAAACAAACTTGATCTGCGTATACACTAGACGGATGTTGACACTAAGTTTGTTTACGCTAGCTCTTATAGTCTCTGAGATCTACATATGTACATGTAGGTGTTCAAACGGACGGACGGACAGACGGACACGGTCATATCGACTCGGCTGTTGATGCTGATCAAGAATATATAGACTTTATGGGGTCGGAAAATTTTCCTTCTGCCTGTTACATACATTTTGGCGACTTTAATATACCCTTGAACCCTATGGGTACAGGGTATAAAAATCTGTTGGTCCGATCATTCCTGTATATCTATCCCATTCCTATATTTCTATATGTATGGATGTACACATTAAATTTATAAATACAAAATTTCGTTCCTCTAGCTTGAGAAAATAAATTTGAAATTGTTAATTATATTAAACTCACAAATATTTAATTTTATGGCATTCGATTAAAAAAAAAAACCAGTTACTGAAGTTATTCACGATCATTCCTACTAGGAACTTCTTAGCTACATGCCATAGTCGTCTGGGACCATTCCGAGATTTACAATGTCTGCAGCAAAAACGGCTTCCTTTTGTGTACATACAATTTGTGACATAAATTTTGACGATTTTTAACGCTTTTAATCTTTCGACATTTTGACAAGTGATAAGTTTCTTCTACAGGGAACCGATGTTAGTTACCAAGTTTATGAGGTGGTTACAGAGTAAAAATATTAAAAAATTCAATATTTTAAATGCAACTATTTAATTTCGTTTACAGAAAAAAATTAAACAAGTAGATATATGATATAGTAACAGGTTCCGACATACTTGCAGAAAAGAAAGTCTGTGCAAAATTGCATGATATGAGCTTTAAAACTGAGGGACTAGATTGTGTTGATATACATACAAGAAAGACAGACATAAAGTCAGATATGCATATTAAGTCAGCCTTTCGTTTTGAACAATAATAAAAATATTTTATAAATTCCAAGATACTTGGGGCTATGCGTTGACCTTATGAAGGACAAGGAGTCTGTATGTATTTTGATTTACACAACATATCCAAATTTCAGCTTCAGCAAATCAGTAACTTGCAAGTTCCAATGACTCAATAAACAAACACTATTTACATTAACAGAAAACGAAGAAACTTGGTAAGGTAAATAAGGTTGACATTTACCAGTAATTTACTGCGTTACTTTTGATTTAGTTGAAGTTTTTCGCACATCAAGATAAGCGTCACAGATTCCAAACCGCAGGTTTTACAGACACTTTCTTTAAAATATACAAAGGATAAAAAGGTGATCTCAATACTTGCCTAATTACATAGAATATAAATGTTATCACGCCTTTACCTTCCTACATGGACCGAATATATTACATCAGTAGCATGTCGCAGAAACATCACAACGCTGTCTATGCCATACCACCAAAGAAAAACTCAGCACTAAAAAGTCAAGTAAAGAGTAGCAATTATATAAAAAGAGCTTGAAGAAAATGCATGGAAATTATATAGAAGAGAGCTTCAACACACATCCCCATTTGAGTGACACCGGATACTGTCTGTATTTTCCGATGGTGTCTAACGCCTTGTGGCACAAAAACTTGCGCTAAAAGACAAGAAAGACGCTGTCATAAATATTTATGTGAGTTTTGGGAACAACAATCTAAACTCAGAAACATTGTTTTCTTAAGGGATGGGGCAGAAGTCAACTATATCTAAGCTGCATATGCGATTGGCTAAGACATTTACAGCCAACAGCAGGCCCCTCCCTCCCTGTTTGCATCTTCGCTCACCTAGCTATACACAGCAGGATACACTCTGCCACACCCGCGACATGTTTGCTCAGCGTCCTGAGAGTATCCGTTACTTGTGAGTCCCATCCTAGTTGCAGTTTCTAATGGATGCTGTGCTAAAGTTGACACAACACCAATTCCAGCACCTGGAATTGCTAGATGAAAAGCTAAAGCCAACAGCTTTGTCCTGACTTGCAGCTGCTGCACATGGTTCCAAGTGCTTGCGCAATTTCGAAGCACTTGTTACCATCTTCGTTTTGTGTGTTGATGTGAAAATAAGGGTGCATTTGTCTTACTCTCCACAAAGTCAGACCCTCGAACATGCCTCAAGATATTATATGACTGCCAGTCAGTACAAAAGCAAACAAACAAACTTTTGATGCCAAGTGTGAAAAGTTTCATTTTCGTCAGCAAGTCGTAAGGCTGCTCATTGCCATTGCCAACGGAATTAAAAGGTATTGAATTGCAATTCTCTGATCATAGCAAAATAGAAATTAATTATAATTATAGGTTTTATAAAGCTATAGTATTTTTGCTTCAAAAAATAGAGGCATTAAATGACTGATGACAATGACTCAGGCTTTCTGTACTCTTTCAAGTTTTTATACCCCTGCAGAGGGACGATGAGTCAGTTCTATTGATTATAATCTAAAATATTTTCTCAATTCCGAATCAATTTAAAAAGTAATTTCTTTTTAAATGACGACGTCAAACATATCATTATTCAGAGTTAAGATCGAATCCGTTTATATTTTTTTTTGCATCAAATTTAACTGTTAATGAAGTTATTGACACAACCCTGAAATCGGAAAGGAGAACCGGATGGTTTCATTCCGACTACTAATATAGTTGACTGTCTTTGTTTTAAATACTAAAAAAATTATCGTTATAACCATATATATACATATAATTTATATATATACATATAATATATAGACTATGAATAATATTACACCTAACACACCAAAGACCCATAGCAAAATATTTGGATCTTGTAATTTCCGGTTCTTATCAATTTTTTCGAACTTGGAAACGAGAACAAAGTTCAATTTGGGCTTTCAAAATGTTCTTTTGGAATATTATCATTATGAATATGCTAGTTATGTAGTGTATACGCGTAGCCCGGAAAATGTTTTCGATGAAGTAAATGTTAACGATGTACCTAAAAAACAACAAAATACTGTTTTTGGACGTTATTATTACAACTAATTCGCTTTGCGTTTCTTTTGTTAGTTGCTAGACTATTTAACCTTCCAACCAAACCAATTTACGGCGAACTTCTGCAGGTAAAACGTCATCCCTTTAGCAAGTCGCGCTTTCTCTGCTTTCCCTTTTTGAAGCATTAAGGAAGCTTCTCCGACTATATAAAGTATGTATATTCTTGATCAGCATGAATAGACGAGTCGATCTTGCCCTGTCCGTCTGTCTGGATCAACAGCTTCTCCTCCGAGACCATAATAGCTACAGAACTGAAATTTTCAACATAGGTTCCTCTTTGCTGCAGGCATTGTGTATCTCGGAATCATCCCGATCGGACAACTATATCTTATAGCTCCCATAGGAACGATCGGTCATGAATAAGGTTTATCCTCAATAACTCTGATGTTTTTCAACCGAATGCCACGAAATTTGATATTTGTGAGTTTAATATACTTCTTAATACTTCAACAAAGTTTGATCAGAATCGGTTACCTATATCATACAGCTCCAATAGCTATATGTTTTTTAACCGAATGCTACGAAATTTAATGTTTGTTAGTTTAAAATACTTATTGATACTTCAATTAAGTCTTATCAGTATCGGTTGACTATATCATATGGCTGCTATAGGAACAATCGCTACGAACAAAATTTTGTATGAAAAATTTTATTTCTCAACCTCAAAACTTTGAACTTGTAAATTTGGTTTGTATAATTTACAATAATGCTTCTGGTGAATTATATAGAGAAAATCTGCAAGGGTATACGAAATTCGGCAAGGCCGAAGTTAGTCCATTTTTCTAGTTTTTAATAATATTAAAGAATTATTCTATTAGTTATATTTAGAAAGTTCATTTTTATTATATTAGATTAGAAATCAGTAGTAACTCCATTCCAAATCCGAACCGCTTTGCCATTGGTGATCTCATTTCCGAGTTAAATGCTTAGTATATATTTTACTTTTCGAAGTTATTTTAGTTTTTCATTCACCTACTGTATCCGGAGCCGAGCCGGAGTTCTAAATCAATTTATCTGCGGACAGCTGTCCGCGAGATCAATAAGCTTATCATGCAAACTAAGAAGAATTATTGTCGAAGTTTTGTTGGAGGCCACAGGGATGGCCCAGGGGGCATGTCCGCAGGATATGCCGAGGACGAAAGCGATTCACGGATCTAAGATGTCTCCACTTGGATAGCAGACAGGTCGTAACAGGGCACGACTGTGGGAGTCTCCTCCTCTGTTACTTCTTTCCAGTTGCGGAGATGAGTAAGGATGGGCCTGACTCAGCTTCCTATCGGGGTATATGCTTGATGCCGATTTTCGGCAAGGTTTTGGAGGGAATCACGGTGAGTCGGTTAAAGGAGGTGCTCCCGGATAGAAAAAGATGGCAAACTCCCTGAGCGGTGCACGCCACGTTATTAGCTGGTTAATCATAACGTACCGATTTGAGGGTTGCCTAGGATCACCCATATACATATGTATGTATGTATTTACATACACATACATATATTACATTACCATTATTTAAAACAAATGAAGTAAGCAAGTCGTCTCTGCCGACTTGGACTATACCCTGACCAATAAGAGATATATTTTATAAACTCAAACTCCTTCCAGTGGGCGTGGCAAACAAATTTGATCTGCCTGCACACTATACGGAAAAAATGTTGTTGCTCTATCTTTTATAGTCTCCAAGATCTCGATGTTTATGCAGACAGACAGACGGACAAGTCTCAATCGACTTCGCTATTGACTCTGATCAAGAATATATATACTTTATGGGATCGGAAAATTTTCCTTCTGCCTGTTACATATATTTTAGCGACTTTAATATACCCTTGTACCCTATGGGTACATGGTATAAAAGTTGAGGTTTACCTGACAGAGTCCAGATGATTGTATACGAAGGCAAGCTTTTCCTGTGCCTATACTTTACCCCAAGTCAACGAAGGCAAAACCAAAGATAATTCAACTTAACTTCCTTTTTAACTGTTTCGATTAATTAGCATTCGTAATTGATGTGCAAAAAGTTTGTCATCGAGTTTAAAATTGCATGACCAGTCCTTTCCATCTTTTCTATTTTAATACCCTGTACCCATAAAAAAGGAAAAAGGGTATGTTAAAGTTGCGAAAATGTATTTACATATGTAACAATGAGAAGAAAACATTTCCCACCCATAAAGTATGTATGTATTTCCATGTCCGACTGTCTCAGAGACTGTAAGAGCTAAAGCATTCAACATCAGATCAAGTTTGTTTCAAATTTTTGCCACGCACAATTCCGCCTCGCAATTTAATAAAAACTAATAAGTGGAGTAAGATTAAAGGTATCTTATTCTTATTGATAGAGTAAATTGTGTGGATTATACATACATATGTAGTACAGCAAAATTTCATTCAATTCGGACACTAAATATCACAAATATGCATATGTATATGTATGTATGTACATATGTACATATGCATGGCTATCATGTAATTATATTGTGAATCATCCTGAACTTCGATTTTAATGCTAATATTAACAACTTTACGGTTTTATTTACTGATGAGAGCAAATTTAACCTGCATGGGTCCGATGGAAAGACGTATTACATGATTCCAAAAATCCTCTGTTTTTAACAGATATTCTTTTGCAAATTTCACCCTGAAGTTTATATTCTTAGGGCTTATAAAAGGCTTATTTCTGGCAACTCGTCCATAATAATCATGATTTATTGATGGGATAATGGATAAATTTGGATATCTCTGTATTTTGAAGAACAACGTCAAGCAAAGTGCGGAGAAATTGGCTATTTTAAGGGACTTTGCCTTTTACCAAGACAATGACCCAAAGCACACTTCAGGCGTAGCAAAGCTTTGGTTGATCCATAACTGCCCCAAACTGATTCAAACGCCTGCACAAAGCCCAGACCTTAATGTTATTGAGCATCTTTGGGAAGAATGTGCAAGAAGAGTCTACAAGAACAAGTATAATACGCTGGATCAGTTAAAAGAGGCACTGCAAGCAGAGTGGAACTGCATACCACCTGATGTATGCCGCAACTTGGTAAAATCCATACCAAAACGCTTGGAGTCTGTTATACAAACAAAAGGTTACGCAACAAAGTATTAATCTGTTGTTTTTTCGATTCTTTTAGTTAAAATTTGTCAGTGTCCGATTATGCGTTGAGCGCTAGAATCCGACTTTTTTTTGTTTTTTTCGTTTTTAATACAGTTACCGAATGAAATGTTGTTGTTTTTTTGTTTCACTAGCATTATAAAACCTTTAACTGAAAATAAAACCAATAATTCAAAAGTGTACGTTTTTAGTTTTTGAAAAAATTTCATAATAAAACTGTAAAATCTTTTGTCCGATTATGCGATGGAGCCACTGTATGTAGCTTCATTTAAAAATTTTTTTTAAAATTGGTGATTTTGAAGGAGTCTGACTTTATAGGTATGTATGTATGTATGAACATAGCATCTTGAGTTGATACAAGGTATATTCCAAGTCGATTAGGACGACATGTTTGCTTCATTTTTTTTTACTTGGACATAAGCTCAGGCTTGCCCTTACATGACTCTGGACGTGGTCAAGCGAAACGTGACTTTGATACGAATTACTTTTGGCTTAATATAATTAAATATTTTCATCTGGAAAATAAAACAAAATAAGTCCAAGGACTAATTCTTTTAATAGGGGTACATTCTTGTACATGTACGTACATACAGTGGCTTACAGCTTATTTCGTGCAGCGGTACAATAAAACTTTAAGAGCGTCTACCCCCTAAACTATTGAAGATATCAAAAAAATTTAAATGCAGTTTTATTTAGTAGTCATTTATAATATATTTAGGCACTTCATTGTTTTTCTAACTTGTAAAATAACGATTACAACTAAAAAAATGAACATCAGTGGCTTTTTCAATGACTTTATTGCCAAAATTTCGGTATTTTTGTCACGGTTTTAAGTTCTATCTATTAAACACATATCTACTCAGTGTTATATCTACATATATAATGGATCTGATCCCACTTGGGTACATTGTTTTATTGGGAATTACAAAAATGAGTCCACGTACAACTATTGAGCTGCGGGAATTTATTTGATATTGACCTTTTCCGGATGGCCATGTCCAATATTGGCCACAAGTTTTCCATCACATTAAGGTCAGGAGACTGGGCAAGGGGATTGACCATATGTGGACAATTCCAGAGCAACCAGGACTGGACAATGCTGGATTTATGTTTTGGGTCATTGTCTTAATACAAACGGAATCGACCCTCTAGACCCAATTTCTCTGAACTTTGAAGTAAATGCTCCTTCAAAATCGATAGGTACATGTTTCCTTCGATGAAAACCAGGTTTCCAACTCCCAAAGCGGCCATGCATGCCCAAACCATGACACTACCACCGCCATGCTTCATAGTAGGCTTTAAGTTTTTATTTCGAAGCTCCATATTTGGTTGGCGCCAAACATATTGCATCCCATTCGACCCAAAGATATTGAAATTGGATTCATCAACATATATTACCTCGTTCCAGAAAGAAAATTGGACGTGAAACATGATTCTTGGCAAATTTAAGTCGACACTTCTGGTTTTTGGCATTTATGAATGGCTTTTTTCGTGCAACCCGGCTATTAAAATCCTGATCCCGTACTGCAGGACCAACTGTCTCTGCCGTACATTGTGTCCTCAGTTCTATCCCAACATCTGATGCCAATTTCGGTGTTTATTATTTTGTGTTCGGAGCAGAACTTTTCTAAGTAGAGGCCTTCTGCCTCTACCAACATAAAATTAATACTTGGCCTTAGCGCCAAAACATATGTTTGCTTTGTTCATCAAATTGTACATCAATTGTCAAAACCACTGCTTGTCTGCCCTAAAACTGTTTATGTTCTCAGCGGTTGCTGCCGAATACTCTTATATGCAGAGTTCGTCGCAGCGCTCAGAGAACCAATAAATACCCATGTAAAGGGCAGGCAAGCACACACTACATCAACTTTGACCTAGACACAATAAACTATTTTTTTGGTTAATTTTATTTGCGCCGTTTGATTAATTTCTTTTTAATAAAAATTATTCAGCCGGCCAATTGGGGAAAAACGAAGATCTCCACATAAAATTTGGTGACCCCGACGTGATTTAGGTCAAAGTGCGTGTCAGTTATTTCGATTTTTTCGTTAATTTTATTGCATATCGTTGCAATAAAAAGTTCACATATCGCTGGGTTTGCAAAGTCGTTGCACCCACATAATAAAATCAAAGAGATAGAACATTCGCATAGGCATATGTGCATACATACATACGTATATGCTTTGCCGTCGGTAAATTCTCTTATTGTGTCGCAAACAAAATACATAAGGAAAAGTGCCGTACAGTGAATATATGTACATAGCGTGCATAGCAACCAGGCAGATTGGCTCGCGCGGTTTAGCCATACAAACATACATACATACATACATACATATTAGCAGCTGCCCAAGCAGAGTGCAAGAATCAGTGCAACGGTTGATTCTTTGCGTTTTCGTTTTCTCGCATATTCGCAAACCATAAAACATTTTACAGCTTCCAAATGCCTGGAGAGCTGGAATATTACAAAGAGAAGGCTGCGGCGGTGTCAAGACAGCTGATCGCGTTAAATAAATTTCTAAGTGTGGAAAAAATTAGTGAATTTGATGAAGTTGAGCTGCAAATTCGACTGGACCAAATTGAGCAAATGCGAATGGATTTCGATTTGGCTCAAACTAATTTCGAAAAATTGGATTTACTACAGCTGGCCACAGATGATCGTATGAATTTTTCAAATACTTTAACTGGAATTAAAGGCAGACTCTCTCGTGAGTTAATGGGAGCCCGAGGATTCAGTGGTGCTAATTCGACGGCTGTGCGTCAGAATTCGCAAGAAATTACCACATCGTTTCTTGCTGAATTCAACCGGTCTCGGTTGCCAGATTTGCAGTTGCCAAAATTTAATGGCGACTATATGGATTGGCCGGAATTTTATTCAATGTTCATCAGCATAGTGGACAAAGACCGTCGGATACCCAAAATCGAAAAGTTTCAGCATCTTCGTGGAAGTTTGGGAGGAGCGGCATTAGATACAATTCGCTCACTCGAACTTTCAGAAGAAAATTATGACAAGGCGATGGATCTGTTAAAAGCTCGATTTGATAATATGCATTTTCAGGCACACGTCAAGTCAATTTTCGGGTTGCAAGAGGTGGAACAAGGCTCATCAACTGGGTTACGTCAATTAAGTGACAACATAAACGTCCTTGGCTACAATGTCGGAAATTTCTGATGGATTACTCAATCACATCATATCTCGCAAATTGGACAAACGCACGCAGGAGAAGTGGGAGGAGAGCCTTTTAACAACAACGCTTCCTACATGGCCGGATATGTCATCGTTTTTGGAGAAAAGATGTCGGATGATGGAAAATTTGGAAAATGCTATGGTAACTCAAAAGCCTAGCCATCAGGTGGGAAAAACATTTATAAAACGTAAACCGTCGATACTGGTCACGTCCCAAAATTCTCAAGTTTGTTGCAATTTTTGTAATACGTCTGATCATTACATTTCCAAATGTCAAGCTTTTTTAAATCTCTCGGCAAATGCGCGTTATAAGGAAGCCAAGAAAAGATTTCTTTGTTTAAACTGCCTGAGAAAAGGTCATTCATTGCAGCAATGTAATTCTGGCAAATGTAAGCAATGCCAAGCTAAGCATCACACATTGTTGCACATGTCTCCAAATCCTCCAGTACATGCCTCGACACCATCGTTGGAACCACAAGAATCGTCACAATCTCCAGTCGCCTTGTTAACAAATTTAACACCTAGCCTTCCTCTTGCAAGCCCAAAATCCCAATCCGATGACTACGTTGTGCTGGCGACTGCTATAGTGTATGTCAAAGGCCGGTCCGGACTATACTTTCCTTGTCGAGCCATTCTAGATTCATGCTCCCAGCTGAATCTTATTACTTCGAGATTCATCAATCAGTTGCAGTTAAAGTCTAACGCTTCAGACGTTCAGTTCAATGGTGTTGGGAACATTTCTCTAGCATCCAACAAATCGGTAGATATCATCGCGCGATCACAAGATGCGAGCTATAGTGCCTCGTTCTCTGCGATCGTCACTCCTACAATTACGGACTTGCAGCCGCATTTCAGTTTGGATGCTAAGGATTGGCAAATACCCAACGGATTGAATCTGGCAGACCCACATTTCTTCAGGCCACAAAAGGTCGACTTGCTAATAGGAGCATCGCACTTTTTTGATCTGCTAGGCTCAGGAAAAGTTTTGTTGGGAGAACATTTGCCGGGATTATATGAGACGAGATTTGGGTGGATTGGGCGCTCAGTTTTGGCAGCATGCGCCAGATCAACTGCCACCGAAAATTCAGAATTAAATGATCTTGTCCAACGTTTTTGGGAAGTCGATATTGATTATTCTTCGTCACAGTCAATCTCGTCCGATGATCTTCGTTGTGAGCAACATTTCTTGGCCAAATATTGTCGTCTTCAGTCCGGAGAATATTCGGTGCGCCTTCCAGCAAGGCAAAGTTTTTCTTCTCAATCAGGAGAAAAGGTTGGATCAAAACTTACAACCAAAGGCTCAGTATGGGGCTTTTATTCAAGAATATATCGATTTGGGTCATATGTCTCCATCATCAATACAAACAACCTTTCCACAATTCTTTCTGCCTCATACAACCACTAAACTGAGAGTGGTATTCGATGGCTCCGCAAGGCGTTTCGCTAAACGATATACTATTGGCAGGACCTACCATCGAGCCGAAAATATTTAGCACTCTATTTCGATTTCGATGTCGCAAAGTTGCCCTTTGTGGTGATATTTATCTCACCCAGAAGATTTCTTGCAGTGCATTTTATGAAGAAGCAACCCAGATGAGGAAATTCAAGTCTACAAGTTGGAAACAGTCACCTATGGGACCAAATCTGCAGCGTTTTTGGCAATTCGAGCAATGCGGCAACTCGCCTCTGATGAACAAGAATCCTTTCTTTGGGCGCTGGCACATTGCAGCAGGATTTCTATATGGATGATCCTATCTCAGGAGGAGACACAAGCAAGGAAGTAATTGAAACCAAGCGCCAAGTGAAAGAGCTTCTACGCCATGGTAACTTTCCAATTCGAAAATGGTGTTCTAACGAGCCTGCTGTGCTAGAAGGAGAAGCGGAGTCTGACTGCGAAAATCCTTGCACAGATAATGTAGTTCAAAATTCAACTAAAGGACCCATCACAAAGCGCATGGTCCTGTCCACCCTGGCAAGGTTGTACGATCCATTAGGACTCATCTCGGCTAGGAAAAGCTGGAGTGGGATGAAAATTTGCCTCAGGCCCTTAACGCTACGTGGTGCGATCTAACCTCTCAGCTGTTTGAGATTTCCAATTTTAAATTCCCAAGATACATTTTGCAGCTTTAAGCCAATATAGAAATTAATGGATTCTGCGATGCGAATATCGAAGCCTACGCTGTTACATGCGCACAGAGTCGGACGGCATCATATTGACCAATTTGATTTGCTCAAACTCCAGAGTTGCATCCCTTTCTGCGGCGCTCATACATGCCGAGCTCGTCTCAACAATTACCAAAGATCTACATGTTTAATGTAATGTTATTTGATGGTCAGATTCAACTATAGCCCTTGCTTGGATTAAACAATTGCCATTAAATTTTAACGTTTTTGATTCCAACAGAGTATCGCAAATCCAGCAATTGACCGGAGGAATGACCTGGCACCACGTACCTACAAAATTAAACCCTGCTAATATCTTATCACGTGGATGTTCGCCTTCGGAGCTTATGGATTCAGCTCTCTGGAAACCAGGCCCACCGTTTCTTCTAAAATCTAGTGCGGAGTGGCCGGCTGACGTTCAGACGCCAATGGTGTTGCCGTAGCTGCGGCTTAGGGTACTGATGGTGGCCAAGCAACAAGATATTTCAATGGATTGGAAATATAAAAATTCATTCGGAACGCTGCAGCGCATCTTCGCTTACGTGTATCGCTTTTACAACCTTAAAAACAAGGGCGCTGTAAGATCGAAAGGGCCGCTCCCAGTTCAGGACATTAAAAGTGGAACATTGCTAATCATCAAAATCATACAACAATCGTGCTTCGCTGAGGAGTTTAAGTTACTGCACAGCAATCGAACCCCACAAAAAGGACCAATGTGCTCACTTAACGTGTTTTTGGACAGCTTTGGATTAATTCGTGTTGGCGGACGCCTGCAAAACTCAGAATTGGATTTTGACGCAAAACATCCCATTTTGTTGCCTAGAGGTCATACAGTTACTAATGCAATTATAATTTTCTATCATGAAAAGTTTTTGCACGCTGGAGCTCAAGGACTGCTTGCAATGCTCAGGCAGAAATTTTGGCCAATTGGAGGCCGCGAATACGTTGGAGTAGTCATTCGCAAATGCATTCGATGTTTTCGTTTAAACCCAGTTCTAATGCAGCATATGATGGGCAGTCTACCTGCTGATCGTGTACGCGCAAATCCAGCATTTCAGACAACAGGAATTGATTTTTGTGGACCCTTTTTCTATAAAGCAGAAACCAGGAACAGAGCACCTGTCAAATGCTACATCGCAGTCTTCGTCTGCTTTTCTACGAAGGCCACTTACTTGGAACTAGTTCGAGATCTCTCAACCGAATCGTTTTTAGCTGCGCTGAGGCGATTTATAAGTCTACGTCCGAAGCCACGCACAATTTGGACGGATAATGCCACCAATTTCGTTGGTGCAAAAAATGAGCTGGTCGAGCTCAGGGAGTTATTTCTCGGAGATCCACACATTTCGGCTATCACCAATCTTTGCGTTTCCCATGGCATCGACTGGAAATTCATTCCGCCCCGCTCTCCACACTTCGGAGGCTTATGAGAAGCAGCCGTTAAGGCTGCCAAATATCATTTTTATCGCATCGCTGGCACCTATATTTTCACACTTGATGAAATTCAAACACTAGTATGTGAAATCTCTGCAATGCTTAATTCTCGACCGCTCTTCTCCCTTACAGAAAATCCTGACGACCTGGATGTCTTAACGCCGAGCCACTTCTTGCATGGGCAACCTAATTTGGCATTCGAAGAGCCAGATTTGGGTCATCTCAAAACAAATTTATTGAGTCGTTGGCAGCGCTTGACCCAGATGAAACAAATATTCTGGAAGAAGTGGACCACCGAATATCTGTCTTTGCTGCAAGAAAGAGGTAAATGGCAAACATTAGTGCCTAGCCTGCAACCTGGCTCGGTGGTGATCATCAAGGACGAAAACCAACCCCCTCTAAGGTGGCCTCTTGCCCGAGTCAAGGCCGTCATCCCGGGAGCCGATGTTGTCAGCAGAGTAGCCATACTTCGCACGGCCAAGGGAGTCTTCAAGAGAGCTGTCAGCAAGCTAGCCGTTCTGCCCCTTTTGGACGAGCCTATTGAAAGCCTGCGCCTTCCAACGGGGGGTGAATGTTCGGAGCAGAACTTTTCTAAGTAGGGGCCTTCTGCCCCTACCAATGTAAAATAAATACTTGGCCTTAGCGCCAAAACATATGTTTGCTTTGTTCATCAAATTGTACATCAATTGTCAAAACCACTGCTTGTCTGCCCTAAAACTGTTTATGTTCTCAGCGGTTGCTGCCGAATACTCTTATATGCAGAGTTCGTCGCAGCGCTCAAATTTCTTTTTAATAAAAATTATTCAGCCGCCCAATTGGGGAAAAACGAAGATCTCCACATTTTGTATTGGCTTTAATTTTTCGGATAATAAGTCTCTCCTCGGCGTCAGTAAAAATTTTGTTCGGTACTTTTCGGCCTTTATCTGCCACCCGATTTTCTTGAACAATTTGGGCAATAATTCGCTGGCCTTCGCCATTTTTAAAATGAAATAAAACTAATTCCTGGAGCTCAATAGTTGTACGTGGACTCATTATTGTAATTCCCAATAAAACAATGTACCCAAGTGGGATCAGATCCATTACATAGATATAACACTGAGTAGATATGTGTTTAATAGATACAACTTAAAACCGTGACAAAAATACCGAAATTTTGGCAATAAGCTGTGACATAGAAAAAGCCACTGATGTTCATTTTTATACCCTGTACCCAAAGGGTACAAGGTATATTAAAGTCGCTAAAATGTATGTAACAGGCAGAAGGAAAATTTTCCGACCCCATAAAGTATATATATTCTTGATCAGTATCAATAGCGAAGTCGATTGAGACTTGTCCGTCTGTATGAACATCGAGATCTTGGAGACTATAAGAGATAGAGTAACCAAATTTTTTGTAGATCCGTATAAGGTGCAGGCAGATCAAGTTTGTTTCAAATTTTTGCCACGCCCACTTCCGCCCCCGCAAATTAGAAAAAACTATAACTAGAGTTCTATTAAAGCTACAGTATTTATTTTTGGTAGACCCAATTCTATAGCCAATATGTACCGTCTGACCGAATTTGACCGAAATCGGCCAATAAATATCGGAGATAATACGTATATATGTTTTGTACTGAAATTCTATGGGCAGCAGCAACTGAAATGTGTGAGCGAGATAGCATGCTCATGTTGCTTTGTACCGAATGACGCATTAGTTTCGTTCACTGATATGAGTGAGCGAGAAAGCATGAATTTGGTGTTTGGGCTTATTGCGAGAATTTTTTCAAAAATTTATATTCAATCAATGGGGATTTGGAAGGAGTCTGTTTAAATCAAATATCCTTTTTTGGTACAGGGTATACTCCAAGTCGGCAGGGACGACTTGTTACTTCATTTTTAGTTGTAATCGTTATTTTACAAGTTAGAAAAACAATGAAGTGCCTAAATATATTATAAATGACTACTAAATAAAACTGCATTTAAATTTTTTTGATATCTTCAATAGTTTAGGGGGTAGACGCTCTTAAAGTTTTATTGTACCGCTGTATGTATCTTAACAAATCTTATACTTTTTTCTAGATACTCACTGAAATTGCACG
This sequence comes from Drosophila sturtevanti, assembly GCA_018150375.1. Lineage (NCBI taxonomy): Eukaryota > Metazoa > Arthropoda > Insecta > Diptera > Drosophilidae > Drosophila > Drosophila sturtevanti. The sequence goes on from JAECWJ010000643.1 coordinate 66,150, forward strand.
AGATGAGACATACTAATAAGAGCGTTTGCAACTTTTATTGTCATTATAAGGACTGCACGTATTCGGGCTTAACTCAGGAAAATCTGAAAATCCATCTAGTTTCTCACTCCCAGGAAAGTCACAAATGTAACAATGAAAATTGCAACTATGTGGGAAAGAGTCAACTGCATTTGAAAAGGTAAGACGTGTCGTGCTCTGCTGATGTAAGTCATAAGTGGTAAAATTTACAAAAACCAATCACAAAATAAATAAACGTACAAAAAATAAATATTCTTTAGGAAATCTTTTTAGGATACAGTGCATGAAAAAACTAATACTAATACTAAAACTACTTTTGTCCTTTTTAAAATAGGCATACAAAATTCTGGCGTAATATTTACGTATTCGCTAATTAGTTTTTAAAAGCCAAAGTTGTTAGTTACAGTGGGTTGACTTGTAGTTTTAAGCAGATTCCAATTTTGTCGGTCTGTGCACAAAACATGGACATTAATTGTGGAACTCCGATTTGAATAGTAGATAAGTAAAGAGGAGAACACCATGCACATGTACAGTGAATGTCACTGAAAATCGTACACCGACTTAAGATTTATAATTTGCTTTATAAATTCTAAAATAAACAACATTTTTGTGCAAAATATGTTTTAAAACAAAGGTTGTGTAAAATAGTTTAATAAAATGTGCGTGAAAACAGAGTTGCCACGCCCAGTTTTTCTCAAATTGCGGCAATACACCGAGATGTACGAAATCATGGTGTCACTGAAAATCGTACAGCATCTGTTTTTGTCAAAATTATTGAATCTAATGTCAGTAATTCCGATTTTAATACTTTGTAGGAATGCCTATTGGTTTTTTGAGAGCCTTAAATCTTTTTGAATTCGAATCAACCAATTTTTCGTATGTTTCGGCTCTGATTTGATTCCACTCCTCAAAAAGAGCCTTTTTCAGATCGTCCTTGTTCGAAATTTGGCGATATCGAATTTTTTGCTCAAGGACACACTAAAATTGTTCGATGTCACCTATATCGAGCAACTAAGTAGGAATTTTTATTACTTTAGGGCATTTGTAAAGCGCCCATGTCTTCGGATTCAAGGAGGCATGTTTGGGGTCATTGTCTGTATAGAGCTTAAAAGTAGTCCGAATCCAAAATTTTTCGGCACTTGGCATTAAATTGGACTTAAGGATGTTTATATATCCATATTGCTTCAAAATTCCATCAATAAAAAACAAATTACGTGTGTCCTTGAGCATAAAATTTGATATCGCTAAATTTCGAACAAGGACGATCTGAAAAAGGCTCTTTTTGAGGAGTGGAATTAAATCAAATTGTTTTTTGAGATATCCCAACCACATTTGGCGCACAGATGACAATTCTACTTTTACACCTTACCAGCAAGTTTGATTCAGATCGGATAATAAACACCGACATAAATCAATAAAATCAATGAATCAACCCCCATCAGCATCAGTATGTATGCAATGCAGACAATTAAACACATACATACATACGTTTATATTTGCTTTTATTAATGCATACACAAACAACATACATACAAACATACATATATGCGAACAAGTGCTTGAAAAAATTACAAGCAGAGTGCGGAACAGAAATGAATAGAAACTATTTGTATTGCGTTGTTTTTTTCTAGAATTCGTCCGAAAATTTAGAGAGCGAGAAGCTGGACGCTTGCAATGTATGTATGTACATATATGGAAATAGCGAGGTCGCGAATTTTAAGTTTGGTAGCGCAGTATGTAGAGATCAATTCTAAAAATGACGTGAGTGGAGGTTCAATCCCGGCCGTGGGCGAACTCGAATTTTTTCTTACTGTTTCTATTTTTTGCTTCAAATTTTTTTAAAATTTTATATTTCCAATTTTTAAAATATCTTGAATATTTCAAAGTAATATTTCAAAGTAATGAATAAATCTGCAGGGGTATACAAACTTCGGCACGGCCGAAGTTAGCTTCTTTGATATTTTTGTTTGATGATTTTACCTTTATTTTCCATCTGCAGGCATCTCAAATCATGTGCAATAGAGCACATTCATTTGTTTTCCTGCAATCAATGCGATTTTAAAACTCGTCTTAAAGGTCATCTTACCAGACATTTACTACGTCATTCGGGAGCGAAACCTCACAAATGTCCCTACTGCGATTTTCACTGCAGTACCATCGATAATCTGCGGAAGCATATCATCAAAACGGAGAAGCATCCCGGAAAATATATCTATGAGTGCAACAAATGCCTGAATGAGCAATCGCCACACGCTTGCTTTAAAAGTAACAGCCTGAAGGAATATCAGAAACACTTGATAATGCATTTAAATAAATGAACAACATCTTTAAGTCATTTAAAATAAAATTTATATTAATGTACAACATACATACACAGTTGTTCACTGGCCATTATAGTGTAAATAAATTAAGATAAGTAAATAACATGACTATACAAAATTTGCAGTTTTGGCTTTCTGCGTAACGTAAGAATTTGTTGTATTCAAATTTTATCTCCGGTTTCAAAAGTATGACAATCTGAAACTGAAAAAAAAACGTTAAGTTTCATTATGTAAGTGCCAATAAAAAAAATTGCTCGCCTATTATTAAATCCAGCCTTAGTTGTAGACTGACAAATTAAAAAAGCAGTAGTATTTTCAGTGGCCAGTTTTGCCAATTTGCCAATTTGCAACCGCCTACGAACTGCGTCCTTTTTATAGCCACCATATCTCCCAGTTGATAAATCGTTTCGCCTTTTCTTTTTTTGTCATAGTTCTGCTTGTATGCCTCCTGTGCCTTGTCTATATTGATTTTTGCCTCTTGACTCAGTTTATTTCGCTCTTGCCGCGTGCGACTCTGTTTAGTTTCCCGTAGTCCTCACAAACTTTGAAGCTGTTGTCTTTCTTCTTAACAACTACATCTCTGCTGGCCATCTTCGACGTCGATTTGAGACCTATTCCTTGTGCTTCCCACTCATTAACTTGATTTTTGACCGATTCTGCTTCCGGCGCTGATAGACGACTTGGTGAATGTCTAATTGCGATAATGGCTCCATCTGGAACAATCGTCAATTCAGTAGGCCATTGCATCTTTGTTATATTGTTCGGCTGGTAGATATCTATTATCAAGCTTTCAGTCTGCTTCTGATATTTTGGAGGTGCCAAAAAAACTAAGAAATGTGAAAGATATTATACCAGTCTCCAAAGTGTTCTACTTGCTGTTTGGACTCTCTATCGCGACTGGAAAATGCAAAGCCTTCTTCATCTACAGTCACTTTAAACTTTCCGATGAAATCGAAACCCAAAATAGCATCACAGTCCATCTTGCTGCTGCCAACTACCAGAAATGTTTGCTCAGTAAGTAGCCCATCGACCACGACTTCCGCTTTGAAATAACCAATAGGCTTTGTTTGGCAATTTCCAAGACCACGCAGCATTGAGTGGGTTTTTCTCAGGACAACTTTTCCAATATCTTTCAGCACAGATTCCTTAATAAGAGTGACGTCCGATCCGCGTCTGCATTCTGCTCAAAATTTTCAAACCATTTTTTTACAGGCACATATCCATCGAACGAACATACAACTTTTTAAAAATTTTTATCCAAAATTTTTACTTTATTTTTTTGTTCATCCACTTCCAACTTTAGCGAAATCAATTGTATTGATTGTTGCATCTGCATTTCAATATTTTTCGATCCTACCCGTCATTTCGTTTTCTCTTCCTTCGTCTTCGAGCATTAACGCGATCGCTTCCCACTGTAATTCGCTGGAATTTTTCCCTTTGGTGTGTGTAACGGTTTCGGCATTTATGCTTCGTGTGTATGTACATACACACATATGTGGCGTCAACTGACAGAATGTTCTGGACTTTTCGACTGCGCTTTTTTGTGGAAAAAAAATATACATATGTACATACATATGCTGATGGAATTTCACCACTGTACCAAGTATATCTTAACCGATTTGTAGCAACATTTACAAAATCGACTACCAACTTAGAGCAACTTTATTTTTATTATTCCAACTTAGTTCAACTTTATTTTTATTGTTCAACACAACAATTTTTCCACGAATTTTTCAACACTCACGTCGACGCACTTTCAAACCCGACGATCCCCCAAATGTGGAGTTAACTTTATTGGTATAGTTATAAAATTAAAGTTAACATAGAAAATTAGATACATATAGTAATACAAAATCTCAATGCTGATAGATGTAGATTTCACGCCACAACTTTACTCCGCCAATCTTCATACCAACCACGCTCTCAACTGCTTTCTTCCGTTCTTGCTGTGTTGCCACACTTCTCCTCTCGTTACTACGCTGGCACACTGTTGCCTCGCCTCTGATCTTAGGGTGACCAATCACTGCGTAGCTACCTCGTCTTTAAATGTATGTGTGTGTACGTATGTATGTACATATGTAAATATACATACATACATACATACATATGGGCAATTCTCTAGTGTCGAATGTGACACTCGTAAGCATTCAAAGTAAAAAAAATCAAATGCCAAAACATTTTTTTATTTCGACAAATAGTAAATCTTATAGCTATTGATAAGCCAATTACAATGGCGATAAGGGTGATTTTGGCCAAGTGCTCGTTTTCAAGAAAATTAAAAAAAACCAACGAGTTCGCACGCTACAAAAACAGAAGTCGCTTTTGAAACGAACAGTTCAACTTCAGATGTTAGCGAAACCTTAAACAAAAATTTCTTGAAAATAATTTTAAATTATTAGGAATTGATGCATCGTAATAATGTTTTTTATTTGATTCAAAAATATTGAGTAATTTATTTTTAATTCAGTTTTAATCAGGTTCGCACGTGACAGGTCGAACGTGACATTTTTTCCACCATACATTTTTTTTTGTTTTTTTATTTTTTTTGTATTTATTTTCATTATTCTTTACTTTTTCTCTCCACCGCACAGTGGGCGAAACGGCTGATTTAGCGGCGATTAATTAATAACTTCTGTAAAAATAATGCTATTTTTGTACGGATAATTGTTTTTTTTTGGATAAATATATTACACATCAAAATTAATGAAAAAAAAATTTTTTCATTTAGTGCAAATATTTTTTTTTTGATTTGTTTTATGATAGTGTAAAACTGTTCTTTTCGATGTCTAGTTGGTTTTGCTCCGTTTTAAGGCATTCCATTAAAAATTTTCATAATTTTTATTCTTTGCACTATTTAGGAAATATATATACACATCTTAAAAAAAAATCAAGTAAATTGGACAACTATTTCATAAAAAAATATGAATCTGAAATTTAGTCTCTCTCGGATATGCGCGCATGTTCCGCTGGAGTAATGTTCAATAGAGCAAAAAAAAGTATACTTGTAGGCGCCATATGCCATACTGTAAAAAGTACACATTTTGGCACTGACATTGTTGCTAAAAAAATTATTTCTGAAGTAATATGCGGGAAGATGCAGCTCATTGAGGACGGTTTCACTTCGTAATACACAGACTAATTTTATAAAAATACTTTCTTGCCGAACCCAGTCGAACCATAAAAGTTGCACTCTACTAAAGTTCAGTTTATTAGTAACTGTTAGTAAACACAAAAGTGCTAAATTGAATATTAAATTTTTGGGACAAAACAGAATCACAGGTCACAAACATTAATTTTGTTAGTAACTATATACCTTTTTCTTGAATTAACACCAAAAAGTTCAATTAAAATCAATAACACCAATTTTTATGCAATTTTTTTAGACGCAATCAGATTTGGGGGGAAAGTTGATAGCAAAAGCTGACGAAAAATTTATTGACTTCAAAGCATCACAGCTGTGCGAATATCGAAAGAAAATCGAAGCGATTCACATTTTTGGCCTTTCGAATATATTAGTAGTCGATTGCAAAATAGATTTTAGCGCCAAGATTTACTTTAAATTTTAATTAATCGGAGCTAAATCAGCCGTTTCGCCCACTGTGCACCGTTTGCATTTTTCACTGTTTGGTATAATCATCTACAAGAAAAAATTAAGTAAGCAAGTCGTCCCTGCCGACTTGGAGTATACCCTGTACCAATAAGAGATATATTTTATAAACTCAAACTCCATCCAAATCCCCATTAATTGAATATAAATTATTTTACAAAATTTTCCTAGCAAGCCGAAACACCAAATTCATGCTTTCTCGCTCACTCATCTCAGTGAACGAAACTAATGCGTCATTCGGTACAAATGAACGCAACGTGCGCATGCTAACTCGCTCACACATTTCAGCTGCCGCTGCCCATAGAATTTCAGTACAAAACATACATATATAAGTATTATCTCCGATATTTATTGACCGATTTCGGTCAAATTCGGTCAGATGATACATATTGGCTATATAATTGAGTCTATCAAAAATAAATAAATGTAGCTCTAATAGAACTCAAGTTATAGTTTTTTTCTAATTTGCGGGGGCGGAAGTGGGCGTGGCAAAAATTTGAAACAAACTTGATCTGCGTATGGACTAGACGGATGTTGACACCAAGTTTGGTTACTCTAGCTTTTATAGTCTCTGAGATCTAGGTGTTCATACAGACGGACCGACGGACATGGCTAAATCGACTCGGCTGTAGATGCTGATCAAGAATACATATATATACATTATGGGGTCGGAAAATTTTCCTTCTGCCTGTTACATACATTTTAGTGACTTTAATACACCCTTGAACCCTACGGGTACAACGTATAATTATATTTTTAATTTCGTTACTCACATGAATTTCAAATTTACTTTAGCTTGTTAAAATTTGTTCTTTTCCTTACTACGGTGTCGCACGCTACACACTTTAAATGAACCACTCCGGTCAAACAGATTAATATCTTCGAGTTAAATTGATTTTATTAAATTTGCAATACGAAAGTATGTTTGCTAATGAATTTTCACGCTAGTTGCACAAATACTTTTGACTTAATGATAACAAAACCTATATTTCGAGGTCGCACGTGACATCGAAATATGCCATGGAACAGACGCAAAAAATTACCGTGTAGTCAATTGCATCGGTCCTTTTACATTTTTCTTTAACTCTTTGAACATAAAGAAAGATTTTAAAATGCAAATTACATTGCGTAGTGGCTCTCTTTAAGAACATAAATAAAAACAAAATCTGCAATAGAAATCCTCAAAACAGAACTTTTACACTTGTTCGGCTTGAGTGGCCAATATTTCGAGATGTGTTATAGATAAATGTAAAATTCTTTTATAATAATTAAATCTAATATAATCGTTATAAAACTAGAAAGATGGACTAACTTCGGCCGTGCCGAAGTTCGTATACCCTTGCAGATTTTCTCTATATAATTCACCAGAAGCATTATTGTAAATTAAACATACCAAATTTACAAATTCAAAATTTTGAGCTTGAGAAAAAAAAATTTTCATACAAAATTTTTTTTGTACCGATTGCTCCTATAGCAGCTATATGATATAGCCAACCGATTCTGATAAAACTTGATTGAAGTATTAAGAAGTATGTTAAACTCACAAATATCAAATTTCGTGGCATTCGGTTGAAAAACAATAGAGTTATTGAGGATAAGCCTTATTCATGACCGATCGGTCCTATGGGAGCTATATGATATAGCCAACCGATTCTGATCAAACTTGGTTGAAGTATCAAGAAGCATATTAAACTCATAAATATCAAATTTCGTGGCATTCGGTTAAAAAACAACAGAGTTATTGAGGATAAGCCTTATTCATGACCGATCGTTCCTATGGGAGCTATATGATATAGTCGTCCGATTCTGATCAAAGTTGGTTAAAGTATCAAGAAGCAATTAAACTCATAAATATCAAATTTCGTGGCATTCGGTTAAAAAACAACAGAGTTATTGAGGATAAAGCTTATTCATGACCGATCGTTCCTATGGGAGCTATATGATATAGTCGTCCGATCGGGATGATTCCGAGATATACAATGCCTGCAGCAAAAAGGAGCCTATGCTGAAAATCTCAGCTCTGTAGCTCTTATGGTCTCGGAGGAGAAGCTGTTGATCCAGACAGACGGACAGACGGACATGGTCATATCGACTCGGCTATTCATGCTGATCAAGAATATATATACTTTATATAGTCGGAGATGCTTCCTTCTGTGCGTTGCAAACTTCTGACCAAAATTAATATACCCTCTGCAAGGGTATAAAAATGTAAGAATAACATGCTTTCAATGAGTTTGAATTTTTTGACTGTGGTTGACCTTTCTGGAGAATTGCCCATATGTACATGTATATATATATATATATATATATATGTCATACCATTTTTAAATCTTGAATGCCGTTAAGCCATATACCATATTGAAATTGCTCCTATCGGTATATCGTCTTCCTATTATAATTTTAAAGTTAAGATATAATTTACCTTATACCTTTAAGAATCAATTGGATATCACTGCCTCCAACAGAAATGTTTATTTAGATCTTTAGTTTATTTACTCCATTCTAAAATGTAAATGTGGGTGACATTTGTTCCACTTTGTGTAGGTGAAAGCTAGAAAATGTTAGCTCAATTGTTGTTCTTGGAAATGTTCAACTGCACCACAGTAAGGGAAAAATTGGAACTCGTAAATAAGCAGGAAACCAGAACTCAGCGGGTAAATTTATAAAGAATCGTTAATTGAGGTACCGAAACCAAACGTTTGCTTGACGCTATGCCAGTAGTATCGGTGCCAATTTGTTCTCATTGCATCGTATTCGGAAGCGGGAATACCAGTTTGTTTAAGCGTCATGATTGTGCTGGATGACTGTAAAAAAAAAGGACCAGAAAAATTATAATGAAGATATAAGTGCTGTTTTGTCAAATCGAATTAAATTAATATATTTTGACAGTTAAGTGCACCACCATTAGAGTCCCTTAACATACAGTTTCTTCCAGTTCTATGACAACATTTGAGTAGTGACCGGATGACCAGGTTTTAAGACGCCAACTCTGCTGTATTTTTTTCTCTGGAATAAGCTCCTCGAATTTGCCATGCACGTTGCCACCATAAAGGACAAACCTATAAAGAGTTCCAGAATACATTGTATTACATAAAATATACGTTATCATTCAAATTGGATTAAGATATATTTAAAAATTAAAATAAATACTATCGGTGGAATAAATTAAAATTAATCAATTTTATAGCTAACGTACGATCGAATACAGAATATGTTTCTTTACAGAGGTATGATATGATAGAGACTCCTGCCTATCAGGTATATTTAATTTTTATATTTAGCTTAATGAAATATCGAATTTAACTTACTCTCCACCACGGACAGCATCCACTTTGGCTGGTGCCCTGGTGAACGCAGTAACCATATCGGCCTTTGTAAGGACATTGTAAAGATCGTTAGCATTACAATGGAACTCCTCCGTCATAGACAAAGTGCGCACATCTAATTTGCAACCGACGTTGGTAGAATTGTCAATCTTCGGTGTTATAATCGAAGCTGTTTTTTGAATCGCATCTTTTGCATTTTTAGCTTCCTTCGGCGTCGATCCGTTTAAGGAAATTTCGCCCTCGCCGGTTTTTTTTGGTAATATTAAATTTTTGGAGTATTCCTCCTTCAATTCCTTGATATAAACGCCAAGTTGCCGGCGAATGTGATCCCGACCTATATTGTACATAAACTGTTTCAAAGCCTCTGATTCGTCGTTGGACTCGTCAATCGTAACCGTAATTTCTACATCATCCAAATCATTTTCTTCAGATAGATTGGGTATGGTCAACTTTCCCTTGTGGCTCAGTTTGCTGTTCTTGAGAAGACGCCCAGACCACTTGAGAACTAGCTCCCATTCATAGAAGAAAATCAGCTTGCCCTTTCGGTTGTTGACAGTAGCTTCACCGTTGCACTTATCCACTTCGTTCACAACGCAGTCAATGTCGTTTTGTTCTGACATCAAAACACAAATATTTTAGGTTATGATTTTTAAATAAGTATGACAATATTTCAGCCGACTTGCCTATTTTGTAGTCATTAAACAATTGAGACAACCTTTCCTTGGACCAAGGCGTTGCGTTTTTTTCCGTCCAGTGCCAGTTATTAACATTTGTTGCATCCGGTCGCTCTTCCACAATCCATCGAGGATCTCCTTCTCCCCATTTGGCCATGCTTTTTTTAATAAAGATCCTTAGTGTACTTAATCAAAAGATAGCTGTCAACGGCACGAGGGGTGGTTTTGACTTAGTCCACCAAGGCGTTTTCAATTTCGTTTCACAATGGAAATTTCTAGAATTACTGTTTTTGTTCAGCCTGCTTTGACCTGACTTTGATATTCCAACAAAGTATTTTTATCGGTAAATGAGAAATTAATCGATATCTTATAGTTGACATATACTTTAACAAATCAATGTATTTTTATCGGTTTGTGAAGCTACATTCGTTTGAAAAGAAAATTAGAGAAATGTATATTCAGAGTTGTTAATCGGGCCCAAATCAGCGCCTTGACGACAATTACCAAGCGAAAAACATTTCACCAAAAAATATCGAATGTAAAATAAGCTATAATAAATGTGGTATCAAACGAATGGAAAAAAACCCAGAGCAACCCTTTAGTTGTGCCTTAGCGACTTTTATTTACTTGTTATGGTCTAAATATATCGATAGCCGAACTATCGAGAGAATACTGGGGCGGAGTGTTGGGAAGCAACAATTTTTTTAATTTGTCGCATGGTCGCTCAAGGGTCAAGGGGGCAGCGACCCGGGAAATTCAAAGAAACCCAAACGAACGGTATTGAAGGAGGAATAGAAGGAATACATGATAGCCTGGGAATCAGGTGACAACGTGGACTCAGTCGAGTCCAGTAAGTTGCCCTTAGTGGACGAGAATGGAAAAAACTGTACGGTCATAAATGAAGAAAAAAGTGGTGTTAAAATATGTGTCGATGATAGAAAAGAGTATAATAAAATTCGTGACCAGAAAAGAGAATTTAACAAGGAAGTGCCTCCTAAAAAAAAGAGTTTCGTGGAGAAATTGGCCAATAAAAGGTTTCGGGTTTTTTTGTAGGCCAATCCGTAAGAATCTCCGCAACAGCCGAGTTTTCTTTGGTGACTTCCCCATTTTTTTTTTTTGGCAACCTAACACCATAATTATAACATCCGGACCGCTGAGATAAAGGAAAATCCACGCATCCAAGAATATACATATGTATAGTCTTTCCGAAGCATTCGGAAACCAGTGCCACTACGTAGGCAACGCCGGTGCCTTCACACCCAGTTTTATTGGACTCCGAGAGTAAAAATTATATATGTACATATGTGTATAGTCTTTTCTTTTAATAAATATTCGTCCAGCCATCGTTGTCCATTTTACCCTGTTTTAATTATCCCGTCTTTATTTATATACATTTATTCATTTAATTATCTAATTAGTTAATTATTTATTTATTTATTTATTCGTCCACCTATATATGTATATTTATATACAACTGCTTATTTGAACTTACATATATAAAATTAAACTTAAATTTACTCTAGTTAAAATTTTTCCACCCTTTTTAATATTTTAAGTTAAATAGCCCCTTTTCCTTGACATATAAATTAGAAGAGTTAGATGCCGTGCCCAATTCCTAATGGGTAGCAGCAGCCTTCACTTGGAACTATTAGGTGTTCAAAATCGCTAGCGTTAGCTTAGCGGGTGAAATATCGATTGGTTAGCCTAAGCTTAGCAATATCGATTGGCTAGGTAAGGCAAGGTATTTATTATTGAATTGAATTGTTCAACTGTTAATACAGAACTGAATTTATGTCATTAAAATAAGTCTTAAGATACAGCAAAAATGGAATATAAAACAAATACAAAAACTTATCGTACGCAAATAATTATCATGCAAAGGCTCCGTGGCGCCTGACACAGCAACATTGCTGCCGCGCGTGTATCAATTTCGCTGCGAGGGCCGTTCACAACCTAAGTCGTTAATTACATAATACATATGTATCATTTTTTTTGTCGCGCATGAGAGCTGAATTTTCTCTGCTTCCTAGTTCTCGTGATCTGGCGTCTAGAATATAGACGCAGTATTTTTCCAAGTCACTCCTTTTCTTTCTTTTTTTTGGTGGTATCATCTCCTGAAGGTCTATTTTTTGTATCTATCCCTAACAGAGCTCTATTAGATAGGCGTGGTGAAAAATCTGGAATCAAAATGAGGAGATTCTATTAGAAAAGAAAAGGAAAATTTTTTATGCTTAAAAAAAAAGAAGAAAAGAAGAAGTGGTCGAAAGATTTACTAGTCCTTTTGTGATGTCTGTCCGAAGAACAGAACGACCAGGGATAATACATATGTGGGTAGAACATATAAAAATTTCAAAGAATTACATTACATACTATATTAAATATACACTGCGCGCCACTTGAATAGGACACCTCTAAAGATGATTTTCTATAGTTAATTTCTGCTAAGCGAAGCCAACTATGAATATAATTTTTGTTTTCTTAAAAAGTTTATTTTATTATAGTGATTTGTCGAAAATTTCAAAGATATTCAAAAGTTGTAAGTATAGAAAAAACAGTGTTAACCAATAAGTAACAAAATGTGGAGTCTTAAATGTGCACCACTTGAATAGGACATGCATTTTATTCAATTTTTATCGTTGGCACGAGCACACAAATTTTGGTTCAGTTAAACTTTTTGCTTAATTTGAAGTGTATATTAAATTAAAAAAATTAAAATGGGGCGTGGCACTTCATTATCTGAGTCAGAAAAGGAAAAATCTAAGCTTACAAGGATTCTGGCCTTTCTATTGCCAAAATAGCAAAAAAATGGACAGGAGCCGTCACGTCATAACCAATTTTTTCAATAATGAGGCTAATTATGGTAAAAACACGAAGGGCCGCGCCCACAGTGTGCTTACTATCGCGGACAAGTCCGGTGAATAGGGTGGCTAGTTTAATAGCTCCACGTTTTGGCTCGATATAAACGATTTAACAATCCGGGCCGTATGGTCATTCGGTAAGCAGCATGCGCATACTATCTCGCTCACACATTTCAGCTGCTGCTGCCCATAGAATTTTAGTACAAAATATATATACGTATTATCTTTGATATTTATTGCCCGATTTCGGTCAAAATCGGTCAGATGGTACATATTGGCTATATAATTGGGTCTGCCAAAAAGAAATTCTGTAGCTTTAATACAACTCTAGTTATAGTTTTTTCTAATTTGCGGGGGCGGAAGTGGGCGTGGCAAAAATTTAAAACAAACTTGATCTGTCTACACTCTAGACGGATGTTGATACCAAATTTGGTAGCTCTATCTTTTATAGTCTCCAAGATCTCGATGTTCATACAGACAGACGGACAGACGGACGGACGGACAGACAGACGGACAAGTCTCAATCGACTTCGCTATTGATACTGATCAAGAATATATATACTTTATGGGGTCGGAAAATTTTCCTTCTGCCTGTTACATACATTTTAGCGACTTTAATATACCCTTGAACCCTATGGGAACAGGGTATAAAAATTTGAAGCAAAAGAAAAGGCAACACAAGGAAACTTAAACTTACACACCAAACTTAAATATCGCGACTTCGCTATTTCAGTATACGGTTGCGGACAAAACTCGCCGAACGACCCCTTTTTATACCCTTGCAGAGGGTATATTAATTTTGGTCAGAAGTTTGCAACGCACAGAAGGAAGCATCTCCGACTATATAAAGTATATATATTCTTGATCAGCATGAATAGCCGAGTCGATATGACCATGTCCGTCTGTCCGTCTGTCTGGATCAACAGCTTCTCCTCCGAGACCATAAGAGCTACAGAGCTGAAATTTTCAGCATAGGCTCCTTTTTGCTGCAGGCATTGTATATCTCGGAATCATCCCGATCGGACGACTATATCATATAGCTTCCATAGGAACGATCGGTCAGGAATAAGCTTTATCCTCAATAACTCTGTTGTTTTTTAACCGAATGCCACGAAATTTGATATTTATGAGTTTAATATGCTTCTTGATACTTCAACCAAGTCTGATCAGAATCGGTTGGCTATATCATATAGCTGCTATAGGAACAATCGGTACAAAAAAAAATTTTGTATGAAAATGTATGTACCTGTACTCATACAGGGTATTAAAAATGCTAATGGAGCAAAAATTTTTTTTTGAGGGGAAATGGGGAAATAAAGGTGTAAAACGGCAGCGATATGACATGAAGGAACAGGGGAGATGTGTGACTATATGGATGGCATGTTCCAGCTGGATGCCACAAGGATGGGAGGGGCCGCCGGACCTCAAATAAACTGTTGAGGCATCTGAGTATCAAATGATGCTGGAAGCATGTGAATCTTTGCCAGAAACCTGTAAGTGAGAGTATAACATTAGTTCTGTGCAAGAAAAGTTCTTCGAGATTTGTTGTTTGTTTTTGTTTACGTCTGTGTTGGTGGAGATATATGTATGTATAATGAATATTGGGGAAATCTTGTCCAACCAATGTGTAGCAGCGTCTAGTTTCGTACATATGTAGATAGGGATGTGTGCGTGATTAGACGGTATATTGTATGTACCCTTGCAGAAGGTATAATAAAATTGGTCAGATGTTTCTAACGCATAGAAATAATCGCTTAATTTTTGAGCTACGTGAATAAAAGACCCACAAAATGGACCCTTGTCCACCAAATGCTTTATTTGGCGCTTATTTCTATCGGAAAGTGCAGATGGTCAGCCAGATCTGCGATTATTTTTGATCCGCCGTTCATATTTAAGACGACCAATTACCGTTTGGATCGTTGACTTACTTCTAGACATAATTTTGGCTATCTCTGCATACGACTTTTTGCTCCGTTGTGTGGAGCTGCAAGATCCGCCCACTTTCTTCTAGAGTTAATTGTTTTCGCGACATTTCTACTAAAAAGTTTGCAAATTTCATCCAGCTGAAGCAATACACACCAAAGATAATAAATTTTGACAGTCTTCCACACATGGTTCAAAAAGCCCCGTTAGAAATAACCGTTTCCGACCCCATAAAGTGAATATGTATGTACATATATTCTTGATCAGCATCAATAGTCGAGTCGATATGACCATGTCCGTCTGACCGTCCGTCTGTTTCTTCATACTAAATCGAACTTAAATTTTGAGCTACGTGAATAAAAGTCATGGCATTCTGTTCACTGATGATGTATCTAAATCAAGTTTAAAGATTGGTCGGATCGGACAACTATAAGGTATAGAAAAATAGGAAAGATCAGAGGTACCACGGTCAAAATTTGTTTTGTTCAAAACAGATTGGCATACAGATGACAATTCTACTTTTACAGCTTACCAAGTTTGATTCAGATCGGATAATAAACACCGACATAAATCAATAAAATCAATAAATCAACCCCCCATCAGCATCAGTATGTATGCATATGCAGCCAATTAAATACGTTTATATTTGTTTTTAGATACACATGTATGCAAACATATATACAGGGGTAGTCAAAAGTAATTACACAACGAACTTTTTTTTGCAACTCTACTTTTCAAAGTAATTTTGTTGTTGTTGTAAGTGAATTACAACAACAAAATATTCTATGCTTTGAACCTTGATCATTTAAGAATCCAATGAAAGAAGAAATAGAAAAAATAATGGTACATAGAGATAATTGAAAGCAAATAAACTAATAATAAACGGTTGTCAAAAGTATTTACACAGTTAATAATTGCGACAAAAGTATTTACACAATTTAGATGTGCACTTATTCTTTGACTTCGGCTTGGAAGATTAAGTCAGTTTTGATATCATTATATTGAAAAATCTCCAATTTCAATATTTGGATTAAAATTTTGGAAAACAACTAGTAAAATGGTGAAAACAGAAGAGTTGTCAATTGAAACACGATCGAGATCGTTACTAAATGTAAAAGTGGTGTTTCTGCTTCGGAATTGGCCTAATTTTACAAAATTTCCAGAAAAACCGTTTATAATCTGGTAAAGAAAAAGGAATCGAATGGAAATTTGGAAAACAAAAGGAGATGTGGGCGAAAACCGGCGATGTGTGAACGGGAATGTAGGCAATTAATTGGCATCGTTAAGAAATATCCATCGATAAGTCCTGTTAAATTGTCAGCAGAATCTGTTAACTTAATTGGCAAAAAGGTTAGCGATGCTACAATACGTCGGAGACTAAAGTAGCATTTCAATACCAGGGTTCATATCGCAAGCGATTCATGCACTTACCCCAAAAACAGAAGGAAAAAGCAGTGCAGCCTATCAATAGATTCGGAAGATGCACCGTGATGTTTTGGGGGTGCATGTCGTACTATGGCTTTGGCGACTTTGTTCCAACAGAAGGCACACTGAATCAAGGTGGATATCTTTTAATATTGAATGATGATGCCGTTGTATCTGGAGACAGGCTATTTCCTATCAACGACTGGATTTTACAGCATGACAACGCCCCATGTCATAAAGGATCAACACCAACCAAATTTTTAAGGGACCTCAATATGGCTGTTCTTCCCTGGCCTGCGCAAAGATCTAAATATTATTGAAAATGTTTGGTCATTCATCAAAGGCCAAAGAACGATCGATGAAGATCGAAACCGGGCTGATACCATCATTGAGTTAAAAGAAATTTGGTCAAAACTAACGATTGACTTGGCCCAATCTTTGCTTGAATCAATTCCAGCCAGATTGCAGGCAGTAATTGATGCTAAAGGTGGAAACACAAAATACTAAATAAAAAAAACCTTATTTGTTATAAAAAATCAAAAAGTTAAAAAAATAAAATGAAGTAAGCAAGTCGTCCCTGCCGACTTGGAGTATACCCTGTACCAATAAGAGATATATTTTATAAACTCAAACTCCATCCAAATTCCCATTAATTGAATTTAAATTATTTTATAAAATTCTCCTAGCAAGCAGAAACACCAAATTCATGCTTTCTCGCTCACTCATTTCAGTGAATGAAACTAATGCGTCATTCGGTACAAAGCAACATGCGCATGCTATCTCGCTCACACATTTCAGCTGCTGCTGCCCATAGAATTTCAGTACAAAACATATACAGTGAAAGCTCCCGTGGCCGGACAGCCACGGTACCAGTACTTTTGTCCGTCTACGGGAGATGTCCGTCTGCGGGAGATGACAAAGAAATTGCCAACAAAATTTATATCTATTTTAAATTCAATTTTAATGTTAATATATATTTGAGTTACATGGAACGCATGTATATGTTACATATGGGTTGCATATGTATGTTTTTAACAATTTTATGTTTTGAAAAATTGGTCAATTGTAAACTGTTTAAAATTTTGCTGCTTATTTTCAAGATTTAGGTGATCAAAACGACTTCTTATAAGATTTCGATATAGTGGTTAACGCCGTTGACCGTTTTGCGGCGTACCGACAACTCAACTTCGCTTCGCATTATTCGCAGATTTTCAATATGTTGTATTAAAATGAGTTTTTTGTCCGCCTGCGAGAGATGTTTTGTATTAAAATTTTCAAAAAATCGTGTCCGCGTCCGGCCCAGGGAGTGTCCGGCCACGGGAACGGATTTTGTATGAAAATCAAACTAAGAATCTTGGGACTTTAAAATTCGTCCGGCTAGGAGAGATGTCCGCGACTAGAGCTTTCACTGTATACGTATTATCTCCGATATTTATTGACCCATTTCGTCAAATTTGGTCAGACGGTACATATTGGCTATATAATTGAAGAAATACTGTAGCTTTAATAGAACTCTAGTTATAGTTTTTCCTAATTTGCGGGGCGGAAATGGGCGTGGCAAAAATTTGAAACAAACTTGATCAGCGTACACACTAGACGGATGTTGACACCAAGTTTGGTTACTCTAGCTTTTATAGTCTCTGAGATCTAGGTGTTCATACAGACGGACATGGTCATGTCGACTCGGCTGTTGATGCTGATCAAGAATATATATACTTTATGGGGTCGGAAAATTTTCCTTCTGCATGTTACATACATTTTAGCGACTTTAATATACCCTTTTACCCTATGGGTACAGGGTATAAAAAACAAAAAAAACAAGAAAAAAACATAGTTTTAGTTTTGTGTAAATACTTTTGTCGCAATTAATAACTGTGTAAATACTTTTGACAACTGTTTATTATTAGTTCATTTGCTTTCAATTATCTCTATGTACCGTTATTTTTTCTACTTCTTCTTTCATTGGATTCTTAAATGATCAAGGTTCAAAGCATAGAAAATTTTGTTGTCGTAATTCACTTACAACAACAACAAAATTACTTTGAAAAGTAGAGTTGCAAGAAAAAGTTCGTTGTGTAATTACTTTTGACCACCCCTGTACATACATACAGCAGACTCTGCTGAGCAGAGTGCGGAACAGAAAGAGACAGAAAACTATTTGCATTTTGTTATTTTCTTGAATTCGTCCGAAAATTTAGAGAGCGAGAAGCTGGACGCTTGCAATGTATACCGAAATAGAGATAGAATAGAGAAATAGAGATCAATTCTAGAAATGACATGTGAGCGGAGGTTCAATTCCAGCAGTGGAGAACTCGAGTTTTTTCTTACTTTTTCTTTTTTTTGCTTCAAATTTTTTTAAAAATTTTATATTTCCAATTTTTAAAATATCTTGAATCCGATATGACGGAGAAGGTAATCAATTAATCTGCAAGGGTATACAAACTTCGGTACGGCCGAAGTTAGCTTCTTTGATATTTTGTTATTATTGTTCCGTATGAGAGATTCAGGGTTAAGTAACCTACCACCCGAATTGAGCTAGTCGGTGTCGCCTCCACGATAGACACAAGGACCACAAGGACACACGGACCAAGTAGCAGGTTCATAACATTATGCTAAATTAAAATAAAAATGGACTTTTAAATGAAAAATTTCGATATAAAGTTAAATTTAGCTATTTGTATATAAATAACGTTAGAAAATTTAAAATTGGTCTTGCGAGACCTGCAAGTAAGCCTTACCAGATAACATAGGACATGGGCAGCTGTGCATCGTTAAAACTTCAAATGCATTAGAACTAAATAATTCATTACATTTAGCAGCTGTCCTTAATAGTGCAACGTACATATGTAGAGAAGCCAAAATGATTTATTTTCTGGAACACGATAGACCTGGGAAACTATCGATAGTGGCGCCATTCGATATTTTCAATGTTTTGAGAGAAAAATTCGATACTATCAATGTAGTTACTTTCGATAGTGCTTTTTTGAATCAAATGTAAAATTTTTTTATCAATAAAGTATGTCCGTCAATTTAGCGACGGTCTGTTAATGTCGAGTTAGCGGCGGAACGCAGTGTTAACTTTTTTAAATATTTAGCTATTAACTAATTTTTAGTTTAGTTAGTTTAAATTTATAAATAATAGCATTATCTACTATTTTCATTAGCTTTTATCCAGTGTCAGTCATTGCAAACAGCATAATTTTGACAATGAAAATATCAGCTCCCCACATTTTGTGGTATATTAGTCCGTCGCTAACTTGACGGACATATATTTCTTACCCAATTTTGCAACTTCCTAACCCTGCCTTTTGCGGCTTTTCAAGTGACCATTGCATATGTTATACTATCGATAGTGGTCAAAAACAATCGATGGCGCAAGAAAGTAAATATTCGATACCTTGATAGTTCCATCGATAGTTTCCCAGCTCTAGAACACGGTGGCCAAATAAAAAAATTTGACTGTTGACACCGTTTTACTTGCAAGAGCAGTGATTTTTCTGATTACTGTGGATAATATTCGTGTCAATAAGTAGCCCATGCAACAAATTCGGCAGAATGTGTAAATTTTATTCACAAGGATGTTCAAACTGTTTGACAACGCAATATTTGAGGAGTTGATGCAATATTTTAGAACAAAAGTAATTTCCTGTTGTACAAAAAGGAATTCAATGCACCGTGACGGTCCTTAGTTGGTACTCACGGAGTTTTTTCTTTTTGCTTAATATCATTAATTTTCATTTGCTGTGTAACGCCTGTATACCGATACATCGATATGAGAAACACCAAGTGACCCATCTCTAATACAGATATAAAAATAAAATAAAAACAAAAAATACACTGCTAGTGTTGCCAGAAGTATTATATACTTTTTTGTTTATGGTCATTAATGTGAATAAATCAATCAGAATAAAGGAAATTTAACAAGATAATTAAATGAACATGTCTTATTAATGTGTACGTCTGTGTGAATTTGTGTAGGAAAGCGACAACAATGATTAAAGCGGACAATTTTGACAATAGATCGTATGGAGCGATTTCCAAGAGGAGTGAATTCTCGATGCCAGGTAACATGCAATTTGGATATACATACATACATACATATATACATACATACATTCATATAATATGAAAATTTCTAGCACCAATCGAGCATTGAGTAAAATTAGTTAACTTATTTACCATTTCTTTGAAATACATAGAACTTCAGGTTATATACATATGTACCTGATTTTACTGCTACTTTATGTAACTAAGCTAATGTTGTTATACATACATATGTATGTACATACATTTAATTACTGATAAAATTCATCTTTAATATTTGTTTGATACATAGAAAGTACTTGTAGGATTTGTTGAAAAAAAAAATAATATTCTGATAAAGTAAAACTGAATTAAAGTACATACATACGTACATACATAAGTTCGGATGTTGTCCAGAAGGGAAGGGAAACACACACATACATATGTATGTACATATGTATGTACATACACACATAAGTAAGTCTTATGAGAGTCACATTTGGATGCTTGAAGGCCACTGAAGACATTTTTCAAAACCTTTTTATCATTTTCATTTTAAAATTAATTGTCCGTTAATAAAATTATTTTTGCAAAGAAAAATATAATAGAACTGCATTGAAGAAAAATACAATCATGTTTGACCAGGTAATGTTGCTAAGAATGCGAAAAAAAAGTTTAGGAAAATATATATACGTAAAAGTTGCTGATATGTTAAAATTTGGACTCTGTGAAGTATCATACGTGACTATTACACAATGTTCTAATACAAAATTTGTTTATTATAGAATTAACGCCAGACCAACAGAAACTTCTTATTGAGTTGCGCCGCAAGAAGCAGGAACTTTTGCTGGAAATACAGGTAAGTGACATACTATGTACATATTACATAGGTAACACCATACATACATATATGTGTGTAATTAAAAGTCTCTATATAATACTCGGATATATACAGGTGTAACGGCGAAAAGGTCCCCTTTTTATACCCTGTACCCATAGGGTAAAAGGGTATATTAAAGTCGCTAAAATGTATGTAACAGGCAGAAGGAAAATTTTCCGACCCCGTAAAGTATATACATATGTATATTCTTGATCAGCGTCAATATAGCCATGTCCGTCTATACGTCCGTATGAACACCTAGATATAAGAGACTTAGAGCTAGAGCAACCAAATTTGGTGTCAACATCCGTATAGTGTCTACGCAGATCAAGTTTGTTTCACGCCACGCCCACTCACCCCCCGCAAATTAGAAAAAACTATAACTAGAGTTGTGTTTAAGCTATCATACATACTTATTTTTAGTACAATCTTATAATACGTAATACGTATACTTATGTATGTACACATGTACACTTCTAGCCACTTAAATAAGAACACCCCAAATTTGTTTTTATTCGTTCTGGCATGTAAAAACTCTTTATATTATTAACTTGGTTTTAATTTATAATCAAAGTTTAATGATTTCTAATGAGAATACATACATAAAGTTGCCAATTTATCAATTTGTTTAATTAAGAAAAAAATAATTATGAACGAAGTACAAAAAAGGATGTTTATTTTCGTTCACTTGAATAAGAACACTTGGTGATACTGTTTAATTATAAGAAAATGCGACAAGCAAAATTAAGTTTTCATTTTTTTAGAGTAAGCTTACAATATTTATAACGCTTTAATAGTGGGTATACCCGCCTTTTTTTTACTATTACCTAGTACATTCGATTAGGCAAAGAGTCGTATAGGCTATTTAGGTAATTGTGAGAAATTTGCGACCATGCAGCTTTAATGGCCTCTATTAGCGGCTCCTTGATTGGAAGGAGCTATACTGTAGTGTAGGAATATGAAAAAAACATGAAAGGTCGGGCCAAACAGGCGACTACCTCAACTGACAGACGCGCAATTTTAAGAGGTATAGAAGCTAGTGTGTCCACAGTTCGTCGAATTATCCGGTCAAGCAATCATTTAAGAAGACTAAAACTGAAAAAAACACCTTTAAATATTGTTTGTAAGGACGCTCGTCTTCTTTTCGCCCGCACCTGTATGGCGTGGAAATCAGAATAGAAATACACCGTATTTTCTGATGAAAAAAAATTCAACTTGGATGGGCCAGATGGATTTAACTACTATTTCCACGATTTGCGAAAGCCAGAGGAGTTTTTAAATCGCCATCCTAGCCGGGAAGGGGGAGTTATGGTTTGGGGGGCCATATCTTACTATATAGCCTGCGAGCTTCAGTTTCTTACATTGAAAATGAATGCCGTGGCGTACAAACACGTTTTGGAAAAGGTCTCAAGTGGCGTTATCAACAGTATAATGCCCTAATTCATAACGCCCGGGTTGTTAAAGCATGGATCCAGTCCCAAAACGTCAATTTGCTCGAGTGGCCGCCATATTCACCTGACCTCAATATTAATGAGAATGCTTGGGGTTGGCTTTCTGGGAAAGTTTATGGATCAGGTAAACAATACGACACAAAGGAGTCGCTAATAGAGGCCATTAAAGCTGCATGGTCGCAAATTTCTCTCAATTACCTAAATAGCCTATACGACTCTTTGCCTAATCGAATGTACGAGGTAATTGTAAATAAAGCTCTCAAAAAATGAAAACTTAATTTTGTTTGTCACATTTTCTTACAATTAAACAGTATCACCAAGTGTTCTTATTCAAGAGAACGAAAATAAACATCCTTTTTTGTACTTCGTTCATAATTATTTTTTTCTTAATTAAACAAATTGATAAATTGGCAACTAGAAATCATTAAACTTTGATTATAAATTAAAACCAAGTTAATAATATAAAGAATTTTGACTTATTCAAGTGGCTGGCAGTGTATATGTTTTGCACTGAAATGCCATGAGCAGCAACAGCTGAAACGTCTGAGCGAGATAGCATGCGCACGCTGCCTTGTACCGAATGACGCATTAGTTTCGTTCACTTATAGGAGTGAGAGAGAAAGCATGTAATTGCTGTTCCGGCTTGTTAAGAGGATTTTAAAAAGAAAATTTATATTCAATTAATGAGGATTTCGATGGAGTCTGATTTTATGAAATATCTCCTATTGGTACAGGGTATACTCCAAGTCGGCAGGGACGACTTGCTTACTTCATTTAGCTGTATCTAGGCCGATTGGTTTTGAAATTCATCAGAGAATTTTCAATATTTTGAAACTTAAAAATACCAAATTTCGAGACACATGATCGCTTTAAAAAACCAAAGTGTTAATATAAAACTTTATTTTTGATTGATCATATCTAACAGAGCTGCATGGTAACATATGCATGTATGTTAACCGATTTTGATTTAGTGGCACTAGTTTTAGAAACACAAGCAAGTGTCCCTGCCAAGTTGGAGCACACCCTGTACCAAGAATTATTTCATATAGCCAAACTCCCTCGAAACAATCTAAAATTGTTATAAAAATCTCTTAACAACAGGAAACGGCGCAACAAAAATTTGAAACGAAATTCATCTGGACACTTTACTTGATCTAGGTGTTCATACGGGGATAGACTAGCTGATAATGCTGGCCGAGAATATATGTATGTATACACTTTATGGGGTAGAAAATGCATCCTTCCGCCTGTTACACACATTTAAGCGACTTTAATGTACCGTTTTACCCTTTGCGTGTTAAAATAGTTTCTAGTTACCAAAAGAGTTTACAAAATTTAGCTGCAATTGAAAATAATAAAAAATATTCAAAATAAAAGTAAACCGACATCAAAGTAAACTGAAACTAAGACATACATTGTGGGTTAGTATGATGGTTAGTAACAAATTAGAGGTGAAGTTAAAGCCTAATAATTGTACTCTTGTACAGTGTAACGTTTTTTAAGAATGCTCATCTCCCGGTAGTTATCAACATCAATCCGAATATAACTATGTACATATGTACATGTATATGTAGTTATATTATACATACATACATAAATGCATGCCTTTTGGGTGTTAATTTTACCCAAAATTCTCAGTTATCTCCTTATATTGAAACCTATAAGGTAGCAGTCATTAAAATAGAGTTTACACATTCTTGGTGTTTTTTTGAATTACCCGTTTTGATGGTTAAAAAGTTTAGAGACATACAGTAAAAGACATTTTTGATATATCTAAGTGTTTGAGGTTAGTCATCCCATCAAAAAAATGACAAATGTCACAGTGACGTCAATGATGTATTCTCTTAAATCTTATTTTCTCTTATTTTTTAATGCTTGTTGGTCAATTCCCTTATATGATGATACTAAAGAGGATAAAAATCTGATGTAAAATTAATTAAAACCTTTTAAACTCAACAAAGTAAATATATACATATATATGTTAATATATATATATATATATATATATATAGATTATAAGAGCTTATTAAGTAGTCAGATTAATTATTTCCAAATGCTTGCCAGGCCCCTGAAGCTTACTTGGAATACATCATACCTCGCTACAGTGCGCCAACTTGGTTGTTCTTTGAGAAGGCAAGCAAAAAGGCAAACAAAGAGTAAAAACTCCCCTCTCTTTCTGTCACTCTCTCGGAAACACACTTGTTGTCAGTAGACTGACACTATGTGGGCTGATTTGTCTCAGTCTACGTTCGGAAATACAAATAACATGTTGGCGTAACGAACGAAAGCGATCGTCAATGTGCCGTCAGACAAAAAAATATAAAAAAAAAATTTTTTTGTTGGGAATTATCGTTCATTTGCGGTTCTCAGCCAACTCATCTCTAAGCATACGCATGCATAAATACTTATTGTGTACATTTCATAGCTCATACATACATATGTATGAATGTACATATGTACATCCATACATACTATATCGAACAGTGCCACAGAACGTGCTGCTGCTTTCGCTTTATAATATTTTGTGTATATACATACATACATACATATGTACTAATACATGGTATACATCTTTATCGTGAAAATAATTTCACATAATAAAGTATTAACTTTTTAATATATACATACATACATACATATGTCGTTTTTGCTCATCTTCCCTTACTTCCCTCATGGTGGCGTGTGTCTTTTATTTCCTTGGCGTAGTTATAGTCTTCAACCTTTTCTCTCGAGCTTTTGTATTAAAATAATCAATTTTCATAACTGCGTGTCACACCAATCCATGCATACCTTTTTGACATTTTTAAGCTACATACTCTAGCTATGTATCTCACTCTATGACATCTACGCCAAGGCTACGCAGAACAGAAGAATCTGTTACACACTGGAAAACCATTTGACAATATGAGGTAGTAGGCACACGTAAGAAAAGGACAGAAACACAACGGCTCTTTAAAATGATTCGTTTATCAGTAGGTAGGGGTTTTCATTACATCATTAAATTAATATGGTTCATATACTAGTGTTGGTAATGTACAGTGTTATTTATTATAATAATTTGCCAATAAAAATATACTCACAGTATACATATGCGTAAATATACTCGCAACACAATTATATGAGACCCTATTTACATACACATACTATTGCAATTAATTTTGCGAGCATACAGAGAGAATGGCAACTGCATTTTACGTAAATAAACTGGAATATATCTATCCATCTCTTACATATACATACAAACATATGTAACATAGCACATATAAACATACCCTCTAGTACTGGTAAGTAGTTCGTAGCTGGTGAAATCACTACTTACTAGGGTACCACCATTACTTACTTTGCTGACCCTAAGCAATGCATTTCATCATTTCGTTTCTTGTATGAAATGTCCGCAAAAAGGGTCAATCGCCACCACATCGTTTACCGCGAACTAGTGAAATGGGTCACCATGAAAGGGTTAGTTACATGGGTACCCATGAAAGGGGTACTTACATGGGTAGTCAATCGAGGGGTGGTGAAAAGAGTACCCAGAATGAATAAAAAAATTGAAATAGTTTTAATGACATTTTTTTTTTCATTTAAAAATACATTTTTCTCCTTTCAATACATTTAATTTTCATTTCTTTTTTGTTGACGCTGGTGTTTTTAAAGAAACGCTTCTTCTGCAGCTGCATGGCTGAATTAGATTAAATAGATGCCAAATTTATTGCATCTAGGGAAAAAAGATTAAATTTTTTAATTAAAAAAAAATTTTTTAATTAAATCGGCAATGAATTAAATAATACATACCTACCAAGTAATACTTCATAAAAAACGCTTTCGTTTTCATGGCAGCTTTTGTTTTATTTGTGGTAAATTTTGTCACTTGTATATTATTTACGATTATTGGGGACGTTGCTGCTTCAGAACTTCACTTGTAATGCTTGATTGCATGTCAACCGGCGAACGCAGCCGTTTTCGAACATCGAGGAAGAGCAGAAAGCATAAACGAAAAGAAACGGTACTTGCATAACAATTATTTTTGTAAATTAGGAAAGAAACAGCGACAGAAAGCGAAGATTGTTTTTTTCCTACACCTATGCGCTATTCACAAAATAACAAAAATGTATGTGATGGTAGTACCGTTTTTTTCCTTTATGTTTTCTTTCGTGCATATACTTTTTTGAATAGGGTCAGTGAAGTGAGTACCCATGTAAGGACTAGTGAGGAAGGTAGTTCAACTATGGTCAATCGCCACCTCCAGTACTACAGGGTAGCTACATATGTATGTATATACATATGTATGAAGAGATCCCGCTACAATAGACGAATTTTGTGTATACACTCATATGTACAATGTATGTATGTATGTATTTATTTACTTACGTTTTACTATTAGTTGTGACCTCAGTTTCAAGTAATTTTATTTTTATACCCTTTCAGAGGGTTTCGTAAAATTGATTGGACGATTTGCATCCCAGAAAGAATAGTTTTCGATTACTGTAAGATGTATCTAATGAAATGAATTATTGTGATATATTATATTACTGAGCTAGAATTCGACCGAATAAAAACCATTCCTAGCACTTGCAGTTGTGGTTGTTGACGTCAGCAGTGAAACCAGTTTATTGGTATAAAAGAGAAGGCGTATGATTACTTGTGTGTATTTCGTGATACAAAAATTAACAGAGATATACCCGCTCATTATACCCTGTACCCATAGGGTTCAAGGGTATATTAAAGTCGCTAAAATGTATGTAACAGGCAGAAGGAAAATTTTCCGACCCCATAAAGTATATATATTCTTGATCAGGATCAACAGCCGAGTCGATATAGCCATGTCCGTCTGTCCGTCTGTCCGTCCGTCTGTCCGTCTGTCCGTCCGTATGAACACCTAGATCTCAGAGACTATAAGAGCTAGAGCAACCAAACTTGGTGTCAACATCCGTCTAGTGTGTACGCTGATCAAGTTTGTTTCAAATTTTTGCCACGCCCACTTCCGCCCCCGCAAATTAGAAAAAACTATATCTAGAGTTGTATTAAAGCTACAGTATTTCTTTTTGGCGAAATCATATTATATAGCCAATATGTACCGTCTGACCGAATTTGACCGAAATCGGTTAATAAATATCGGAGATAATACGTATATATGTTTTGTATGGAAATTCTATGGGCAGCAGCAGCTGAAATGTGTGAGCGAGATAGCATGCGCATGTTGCTTTGTACCGAATGACGCATTAGTTTCGTTCACTGACATGAGAGCGAGAAAGCATGAATTTGGCTAGAAGAATTTTATAAAATAATTTAAATTCAATTAATGGGGATTTGGATGGAGTTTGAGTTTGTAACATATCTCTTATTGGTACAGGGTATACTCCAAGTCGGCAGGGACGACTTGCTTACTTCATTTTTTTTTTCGATTTACCCTTGTAGAGGATATAATAAAAATAACGCAAAGATATAATATAAATAAAGCAAAGATTATCTGTCTGACTAATGATAACACACACAAGTTCGCTTAAACGTTTATTAAATTGATAAGAAGGACAGTACAGGGTAAAACAAAGTCGGATTGCTTAATTTTTTAATCATTTCCGTTTCGACTATGAAGGCAGCAGATATTCCGCATTATTGTTTGCATACATACATACATACGTACATACATAAGAGTAAAACATTTATAAACTCTTTTGATCATATTTTATTCTTTAAGAATTTCGGAGTTGGCAGACTAAGAATGTAAATTAATGGCAAGTTTCTGTTACAAATTAGTTTTTGAAGGTAAGGTATAAAAGCATAAACAAATTTTTTAACGTTTACTTAACCCCACTTAGAATGAGTATGTACATATGTATATTTGTGCGTAGATTTATAAGTTTAATATACATACATACATATGCATAGCTTATGTAAGAACAAGACAAACACTGTAGATACAACTTCAACTTATGACAACTTAACGTACATACATACATAGATGCAACTACCACTGAAATCAACTTTAACTTCTGCAAATTGTTGTCTGAACTCATTGACCGCGCCGCTTTTCGCATATCCTATCGGCTGTTTCGCTTGATTTTAACTACCTCATAAAGTCCAAGAATAGTACTACTTTAAGTATCACCAACAAATTGAGTTCGTTTTATAGCGACTAAGTCGGCCTACTTGTAGTCATCTTCCCGTTTCGTAACTTATACTTTCTTGTAGCTTTTCTGTGCTTTATTTGTTTCTTTTCTTCACCGCGCATCTGCTGCAACCTGATTTTATCAAAATCATCGATCAACTGTTTCAGCAAAAATAGGATCTTGTTACTTAATTTGTTTTGCATTCTCACTTCAAACATTAGCTGAAACGGCGTTTGTTTGGTGGAACAATGCAGTTACAAGTTTCTGGCTCTTTAGACTT
This sequence comes from Drosophila sturtevanti, assembly GCA_018150375.1. Classification (NCBI taxonomy): domain Eukaryota; kingdom Metazoa; phylum Arthropoda; class Insecta; order Diptera; family Drosophilidae; genus Drosophila; species Drosophila sturtevanti. The sequence goes on from JAECWJ010000643.1 coordinate 95,043, forward strand.
TAGCCTCGAACTTTCACAACATTTGTAGATTTTTCTGCAGATTATGAATATATGTATGTCCTGTATGTAATGGTGTATCTCCTTTTACAATTGACTTGTTCGTGACTTGTTTCACCTTGTTCACCTGTCAAAAATGCTGTTATTAAGTGCAATTTTGAGAGGCACGTCTTTTTTTATACCCCCTTGCAGAGGGTATATTAATTTTGGTCAGATGTTTGCATGTCTACCTGGATCAACAGCTTCCCCTGCAAAACCCTTATAGCTTCAGAGGTGAAATTTTCAACTTGGACTTATTTTTGCTGCAGGCATTGTATATCTCGGAATTATCCCGATCGGAAGACCATATCATATAGCACCTTAGCTGTCACGGGAACAATCAGTCCAACACAAAATTGGTATCTATAGAAATATGTATTTCTGCTCAGTTGTAACAGGATTCGTTGAGTAAGTATTTTAGCTATTCCCAAAATTTACATGGCAGCCCCTATTATAGTCCTTAATGGTTCTGGTATAGAGAAAATCCGCAAGGGTATATGAATGTCGGCACGGCCGAAATCAGTCCATCCTTCGGATATTACAGTCCGATACTATCTTAAAGTGTACGCCAAGAAAATAGTGGCGAAATTTTGAAACTTCTAGTATGCTTTCCAGTGAATCCTTCAACTTATTAAAAACGTTCATGAGAGCTACTTCAAATTTGAAGGGTACATCTTTTTTAAGAGGACAGAAAATCCATTAGCTCTTGAAAAGAACTGCTATGTCTTTTGGTATAGGAAATCTTTGAACTGCTTGTGTTTTTATGCCCTGTACCCATAGGGTACAAGGGTATATTAAAGTCGCTAAAATGTATGTAACAGGCAGGAGGAAAATTTTCCGACCCTATAAAGTATATATATTCTTGATCAGCATCAACAGCCGAGTCGATATGACCATGTCCGTCTGTCCGTCTGTCCGTCCGTCCGTATGAAAATCGAGATCTCAGAGACTATAAGAGCTAGAGCAACCAAATTTGGTGTCAACATCCGTCTAGTGTCTACGCAGATCAAGTTTGTTTCAAATTTTTGCCACGCCCACTTCCGCCCCCGCAAATTAGAAAAAACTATAACTAGAGTACTATTAGAGCTACAGTAATTATTTTTAGTAGACTCAATTATATAGCCAATATGTACCATCTGACCGAAATCGGACAATAATTATCGGAGATATACGTATACATACATATATGTTTTGTATTGAAATTCTATGGGCAGCAGCAACTGAAATGTGTGAGCGAGATAGCATGCGCATGTTGCTTTGTACCGAATGACGCATTAGTTAGTTTCGTTCACTGATGTGAATGAGCGAGAAAGCATGCATTTTGTGTTGCGGTTTGTTAAGAGAATTTTATGAAAAATTTTATTCAATTAATGAGGATTGCGGAGGAGTCTGTTTAAATGAAATATCCTTTTTTGGTACAGGGCATACTCCAAGTCGGCATGGACGACTTGCTTTCTTCATTTCATTTCCAAACCAAATTCCTCCCTTTTCGACTGTATGACCCGAAATTGATTTTACTTTGCAAAAAGTAACATTTTTATATCCTTGCAGAGGGTAAAATTGGTCAGATGTTTGTAACGCATGGAAATAATCGTTTCCTACCCCGTAAAGGATGTATATACATATGTATATTCTTGATCAGCATCAATAGCCGAGTCGATATGACCATGTCCGTCTGCCTGTTTCTTTGCAAGGAATCGCACTTAAATTTGGAGCTACGTGAATAAAAGTCATATCATTCTGTTCATGCAAGCAAATCAAGTTTAAAGATTAGTCGGATCGGACAACTATAAGGTATAGAAAAATAGGAAAGATCAGAGGTACCTCGGTCAAAATTTGAGTTGTTCAAAACAGATCTTGTGAGAAAAACTTTTTTGTTTTTGACATAAATCATAAAATCAATAATCAACCTCCATCAGCATCAGTATGTACATATGTACATACATATGTATATTCAGGCAATTAAATACGTCTATGTATATATGTACACTGCGCGCCACTTGATTTGGACACCTCTAAAGACGAATTTCTATAGTTAATTTCTGCTAAGCCAAGCCAACTATGAATATAATTTTTGTTTTCTTAAAAAGTTTATTTTATTATAGAGATTTGTCGAAAATTTCAAAGTTATTCAAAAGTTGTAAGTATACAAAAAACAGTGTTAACCAATAAGTTGTGGACCACTTGAATAGGACATGCATTTTATTATACCCTTGCAGAGGGTATATTAATTTTGGTCAGAAGTTTGCAACGCACAGAAGGAAGCATCTCCGACTATATAAAGTATACATATATATTCTTGATCAGCATGAATAGCCGAGTCGATATAACCATGTCCGTCTGTCCGTCTGTCTGGATCAACAGCTTCTCCTCCGAGACCATAAGAGCTACAGAGCTGAAATTTTCAGCATAGGCTCCTTTTTGCTGCAGGCATTGTATATCTCGGAATCATCCCGATCGGACGACTATATCATATAGCTCCCATAGGAACGATCGGTCAGGAATAAGCTTTATCCTCAATAACTCCGTTGTTTTTTAACCGAATGCCATGAAATTTGATATTTATGAGTTTAATATGCTTCTTGATACTTCAACTAAGTTTGATCTGAATCGGACGACTATATCATATAGCTCCCATAGGAGCTAATACTTCAATCAAGTTTTATCAGAATCGGTTGGCTATATCATATAGCTGCTATAGGAACAATCGGTACAAAAAAATTTTGTGTGAAAAATTTTTTCCTCAAGTCAAAATTTTGAATTTGTAAATTTGGTATGTTTAATTTACAATAATGCTTCTGGTGAATTATATAGAGAAAATCTGCAAGGGTATACGAATTCGGCCGCCAGTTAGTCAATCTTTCTAGTTTAATTTGTATTGTTGGCACGCGCACACAAATTTTGGTTCAGTTAAACTTTTTGCTTAATTTGAAGTGTATATTAAATTAAAAAAATTAAAATGGGGCGTGGCACTTCATTATCTGAGTCAGAAAAGGAAAAATCTAAGCTTACAAGGATTCTGGCCTTTCTATTGCCAAAATAGCAAAAAAATGGACAGGAGCCGTCACGTCATAACCAATTTTTTCAATAATGAGGCTAATTATGGTAAAAATATGAAGGGCCGCGCCCACAGTGTGCTTACTATCGCGGACATGCAATTTATATTAAGAGAAGCTTCTAATTCACACGACTCTTTGGCCAAGAAAATAGAAAAATGCAAAGTTAATGCAAGTTTGATAACCATGCGACGTGTTATTAATAATGCTCCACACCTGAAGAAACTAAAAATCAAGAAGAAGCCACCCCTTAACCCGGTTCGGAAGTTGCAACGCCTTGAGTTCGCTCGCGCACATATGACTACGGAGTGGCATCGTGTTGTCTTTTCGTACGAAAAAAAGTTTAATATGAAGGGCCCCGATTGCTATAACTACTATTTTCATGATCATCGAAAAGCACCACACCATCTTGATAAGTTGCACAGTTGTGCTGGAGGTATTATGGTGTGGGGGCCATTTCCTATTATGGCAGCTGTAAGCTTAAATTTGTTCCAACCCATATGAATGCGTTGTGCTATAATAGTATATTGAAAGAGGCCTTTCCACACTTGATAACTCTTTTTGGCAATCTAAAATGGATTTATCAACATGATAATGTACCTGTACATACGGCCCGGATTGTTAAATCGTTTATATCGAGCCAAAACGTGGAGCTATTAAACTGGCCACCCTATTCACCGGACTTAAAAATGTGTGGGGATGGCTAACACATCAAGTATATGGATCATGTCAGCAATATTTGAGCGTCCAGAGCTAATTGCACCTATCAAATTAGCATGGGGCTCGATTTCCTTGAATTATTTGGGAAAATTGTATGAATCCCTTCCAGACCGAATGTGTGAGGTTTTGGAGAAAAAAGATTGCTTAACACACTATTAAATAAATTTTTTTGTTTAAAAACATGTTAATAATTTTTATTTTAAGTAATATTTTTATTTGAAGAGGATTGAAATATATGAAAAGTTAAAGTGTCCTATTCAAGTGGTGCACATTTAAGACTCCACATTTTGTTACTTATTGGTTAACACTGTTTTTTGTATACTTACAACTTTCGAATAACTTTGACATTTTCGACAAATTACTATAATAAAATAAACTTTTTAAGAAAACAAAAATTGTATTCATAGTTGGTCAAGGGTATATTAAAGTCGCTAAAATGTATGTAACAGGCAGAAGGAAAATTTTCCGACCCCATAAAGTATATATATTCTTGATCAGGATCAACAACCGAGTCGATATAGCCATGTCCGTCTGTCCGTCCGTCTGTCCGTCCGTCCGTCCGTCTGTCCGTCCGTATGAACACCTAGATCTCAGAGACTATAAGAGCTAGAGTAACCAAACTTGGTGTCAACATCCGTCTAGTGTGTACGCTGTTCAAGTTTGTTTCAAATTTTTGCCACGCCCACTTCCGCCCCCGCAAATTAGAAAAAACTATATCTAGAGTTGTATTAAAGCTACAGTATTTATATTTATTTATATATAGCCAATATGTACCATCTGACCAAATTTGGTCGAAATCGGTCAATAAATGTCGGAGATAATATATGTTTTGTACTGAAATTCTATGGGCAGCGGCAGCTGAAACGTGTGAGCGAGATAGCATGCGCATGTTGCTTTATACCGAATGACGCATTAGTTTCGTTCACTGTTATGAGTGAGCGAGGAAGCATGAATTTGGTGTTTCGGCTTGCTAGGAGAATTTTGTAAAATAATTTATATTCAATTAATGGGGATTTGGATGGAGTTTGAGTTTATAAAATACATATATGTCTTATTGGTACAGGGTATACTCCAAGTCGGCAGGGACGACTTGCTTACTTCATTTTTAATTCGTCCGAAATTTTAGAGGGAGAAGCTGGACGTTTGTAATGTACATATGTACATACATACATAATCTTATTAATGTTTTCTGGATTTGTGCTGATTAGTGAACGTTTATCTGTAATTAAATTCCTAGCAGCAGAAAATGCACGTTCAGATGCAGCGCTGCTCGCTGGAATGCAAAATATTTTGCAACTAGCTTTAAACAACAATGGGAAAAATTGGTGGTGTACATATATTCCACCAAGCTAAAACGTCAAAATTGGTTGTATATGGTACATTAAGATTAGAATACCCTTTAATTTCTTGTTCTATTAGGTCACTTTTTGAGTCGTTATGGTGTGCCTTAACGAAGTCAGCAAACTCATCATTAGCCGAATCAATTGCTGTTGGGTTTTGGTTATGTTTGTCAAAACTTTGCATAATTTTTATGCACTCACCAAAAATAGTTTCTCTCTCAGTGTTTTAAAATTGTATTAATTTGTTTGTGGGTGGGAAAAGAAAAAGGGCAATGTTGTGATATTTACATTGATAAATTAGGCATAACTGAATTCGGAATTTGGCTGTGTAGAGCGGACTGTATTATTTTAATGTCATTACTATCGGACTGACATGCTTTTTTTAGTTTATTTATATTCGACAAAACTAAATGTATAGTTGGTCGTTTACTGGCCTCTAGCTTTTTTGGCACACTCTCAAAAAGTTCTAAAAGGGTTGCAATAGATCTTAAATGATTAACGTTAATTCCTTCAATCTTGGCTGTTTGATTTTTATCTATTGGCGTTGTAGTAAGATCTATCCAATTAACTTCAATAGATTTTATCAAGTAATAAATGGTGTTCTATCGAGTGGGGGAAAAGCTTTTTAAAGATAAACCTAATGCTGAATTCATTCCTGATTTTTTAAAGTATTTAACCAACTTGCTGCAAATTGTAATAATATTTTCCATCTCGGGCACAGCATCGATGGCTTTTTCAATCGCGTTGTTAATTAGGTGATCAACGCAATGCATTTTCTCTAAATCTTGGAAGGCCTTCACCATATTTGCCCCACGATCAGTCACAACTACGTGATTGTCCACTTTAATTTTACAGCCGATGTCTTCCAGTATCTCTTTTCAATCTCGATCTTAATAAGTAGAACCAATATGAGATTCGTAAAGCGCTTAAATGTTTTTGGATATTGTTGTGGGGTGGGGCAATAACTTATTCATGTCGAGGTTTCTTCCAAAAGTTGCTCCCACCTTAATTAAAAATGTTGCAAATTTTTTTAATCCAGAATCATCAATCAGTACGACAGTTCGTAACAACTCATTCGTTACGACTTGTAACATTTACTAAGTAGCATTTATGTTTTACAATGCTTGATGTGCTTACTGTAAACTTATATTCAGTAAAGCACATCTTACAAGCTACAAAATTCAGCAATTCGCTTCGGCCTCTTTTCTAAATCAAAGTATACAGCCCACTCTGCAGCTTCTTCTTAACATCACTTTTATTATTAATAACCTACATACATATGTATTTACTTACATATTTCAAAATCATTAAATTATATATGAAAAATAACGCACAAGAAAATAGCACGAACAAAATAATTTATCAAACAAAAGAAACATATTTATTATGCATACCTACATACTAGAGCACTGCATGAATGCATGAAAAATGACATTCGAATGTGCAATGTAAAAATTGAATTGAGTGAATGCAAGTAAAAAAAACAAATGAGTACGATTGAATGAGTGAATTCGTGCATCGCTCGGTTTCACAACAATTAGTCCTAAGAGACAGAAAGTGAGTGAGAGAGTAGTCGAAGTAATTTTGTATTTCGAATACAATCGAGTATTTTACAAAGCGAAAAACAAAAACATCACGCTGGCATTGCCGCCACTGCAGTGCACTGCCGCGTTCCATTTTGCACGTCTGCTCACCAGTGCCCCCAGAACTTTCAAAGCAAAAATGGCTAGAATTTAAAAAAAAGTTGCTAAAATTGCTAATCAATTTATGAAAATTGCTAAAAAAAAAAAAAATGCCAATTTTTTTCTAAATAAATATATATGTATATATAAATTGTTCAATTAT
>JAECWJ010000644.1:0-53791 GCA_018150375.1 Drosophila sturtevanti
CGTATGTAGTTTTGCACGCTTCACGATTTTGAGAGTTTTGGCGATAATTAATGACCCGTGCTTCATTCATATGTTGAATTTGTTCAGCAATTCTTCTGGCTTGCATACGAGTTACTCTTTTTTGAGATGAATTCAACATTTGTTCTCGTCTTCTTACAGTCGCATCACGTCTTTCGTTTCATCGGTAATTCGCATCACGTTCGCGCTCAGATTCCCTATACTCCAAATTCTGCCTTCGAACAGAATGTTCAGCAGTATTACGCTCTTGCTCCTGCTGTCTTTCATTCAAATCATCTCGCCGAATGGAGTGGGATAATGCGTCTCTTTCGCGCTCCACTTCCCTGTGTTCCAAATTCTGTCTTCGAACAGAATGTTCAGCAGTATTGCGCTCTTGCTCCTGCTGTCTTTCATTCAAATCATCTCGCCGAATGGAGTGGGATAATGCGTCTCTTTCGCGCTCCACTTCCCTGTACTCCAAATTCTGTCTTCGAACAGAATGTTCAGCAGTATTGCGCTCTTGCTCCTGCTGTCTTTCATTCAAATCATCTCGCCGAATGGAGTGGGATAATGCGTCTCGTTCGCGCTCAGCTTCCCTGTACTCCAAATTCTGTCTTCGAACAGAATGGTCAACAGTATTACGCTCTTGTTCCTGCTGTCTTGCATCGAAGTCTTCCCGACGAATGGAGTGGGATAATGCGTCTCTTTCGCGCTCTACTTCCCTGTACTCCAAATTCTGTCTTCGAACAGAATGTTCAGCAGTATTGCGCTCTTGCTCCTGCTGTCTTTCATTCAAATCATCTCGACGAATGGAGTGGGATAATGGGTCTCGTTCGCGCTCCACTTCCCTGTACTCCAAATTCTGCCTGCGAACAGAATGTTCAGCAGTATTGCGCTCTTGTTCCCGCTGTCGAGTAGTAGGGATATTCCTTCTTGTAGTGTGACATGCATTATCCTCATCGCGCTCTCTATTTCTATAAGCGGCATTCCTTCGACGACTAGAACGTGACAACGCATCCTGCCTCCGTTCTCGTGCGCGAGTTTCCATATTATGTTGGCGTTCATTAGCCAAACGTTGTGAATTCCTTTCTCGAATCGAAACAGGATCTTCTCGGTAGCGGCGCTGACTCCGATTTGTTGACTCTCGCCGACGTTGCTCGGCTGATTTTTTTGAAAGTCGCGGCATTTTCGAATTATGTAATTTAGATTTTCAATGAATTGCTTATAACGCTGTAAAAGATAATATATTATTCTGAAAACAAGATAATACGGCAAGATAATAATGGATAACAATGAAAGCAATATTATTTGAACACAATGAATTAACGCTGAAATAAAAAGTTATATTTGGTTATATATAGATGGGGGAAAAAGAGAAAAACACTTGAATTTGAAAAATGAAATACAGAAGTCTTGAAAAAGACTCGTATTTGAAAATGTGACACAAAAGTTTTGAAAAAGACTAGTATTTTAGAAATAAGGCACAAAAGTCTTGAACAAAACTGAATAAATTTTTGAAAAAAACTTACGAAATTTTCCAGTGCTGGCAGCGTCAAAAGGGCAACAGCAACTTCACTCGCGATCACGGTGATTTAGGAAGCGCGCTCACTTTTTAAACACACACACGTTTCACAACACTTTCAAAATTTCAAATTGCAAACTTTAACAAATAGCGCCAAAATTTCCGAAGCAGAAAATTAATTTAGATAATAGCAGTCGGAAAGTCTTCATCGGTCGGAGAATCGATTAAGAATGAATTGAATTTTAGTTGGCAGCACCACGAAAGCTATCGTGTTTTATGTTCCGATTGTCATTTATTCCAATTGTGGCACTATCTTTATCTTTGTCGCTCTTACAGTTTATTAGTAAGATCTGACTAGAATCTAAGTTTGCAATTTTAATGAACATTTTCGTTTTCGTTTTTTCCCACGTTTTCGTTTTTTCCCACGAAGCGTTACCCCTGTGCCCCTCTCACCACTCATATGAACATACAAACATACATATGAATGTATGTATGTATGTAAGTTATTTTGTAAAAGAAGCATTAAATTTGTGTACCCCCGTTGTTAGTTAGTTAAATCATGATGTAGTTAGTTAGATCATTGTGTTAACGAATTGCCGTTTCCTTACAAATAATGACTTCTGTATTATTTCTCCTTCCCCTCCAACTTAAGAATATTTATCTCTTTTTGGCGGGCTTTTAATACAAAGAGTAATATATTGTATGTATGTATGTATGTATATTGCATGCACATGTTTATGCCGTATGCACAAGCATACAAATATGCATATCATCAAAGAGTTGGATATTTTATTGAGTTATTCTTTTATTTCATTAATGCCCTTGTGTTTAAAATGATTTGAAATTGAAGTAATGATCACTAAAATCGATGTAAGCTGTTTTCAGCATGGCAATGTTATTTCAACTTAACTTGAAACAGTTGAGAAATAAAATTCCAAGAACTATTTCATTAGTTCTCACGATACCACCAACACTCCCCCTCCCCCTCTCAAACCGACAGGGCAATAAAAACTATTTCTCTCACGCGCTAACCTTAACCTTGACAAAATATTGGCGGACTTTTAAAATAAAGTTTATCTTGTCTATGCACATGCTATATGTACATATGTATACGCACACCTACACATTCAACAAATTAGAAAAATATAGGCAAATAAATGTTTTGCATCAGGGAAACAGAAAATTTAGCAGCAAGTTCCAAGTACTCAACGCGCAATCTTCATCGATTTTGTTCCATTCCTCACATTTCAACATTCGCCTTTTTCTAATAAACTATAATGCCATCACTCTTACTCTTAGGGCTTTCGTTTGTTGATTCTCACGGTCCCTAGTCCCGTATGCCATTCCACAAAATGATTTTTTTCTCACGCTCTAACCAAATAAAAAAACAAATTGTCGCGCCTTTAACATAACGTCTTTCTCTGAAATATTGATTCATGGACCTTACCCAAGTGCAGCATGTGCACAATATATACATACATACATATGTATGTACATACTACATCCCGTTCCAAGCGCTCAGAAAATTCAGAAGCTATCTGTTTTTGATCCATTTCTATTGCTCTCAATCTTACCCGCTCTCTGGTAAACAACCTTGAGAGTGTCACTACTCCGCCTAATTCCTACCAAATATATTAATATGTATGTGTGTATGTATGTACATGCCAAGCACATGCTACCATATTCGCAAAATAAAAAACCTTCATGCACGGACATGATCATTATACACACTACGCAAGCGCAAGGCCGTCCCATTCAGATAAACCATTAAGAGACTGATTGGCGGCGCTCACTCTCACAAGTTTCGTTTTCTGAGAGGACAACAACAGGGGGGGACTTAGTGACAAAATAAATACTTCCGAATTAATGGTCGATTGGCTAGTTGCAGAACAACTCTATGCTTACATAATCTATCTGGTGTTAATGACTAATTTTTAATCTCACAAATGAAACTTAGGCAAAGATCATATAAGAAATGCAATATATGTTGACTGAGAAATGGCAAAATTAATAGCCCATTCATTATATTGCTATTTTTTAAGTCCGCTACTGGTCGAATACTTCTTTATATATTTTTGTCTCTTTCTAAACCATGCATATATATGTAACTTAACTGACTTAATTTGCTGCTTTTGGGGGGTTGATTTATTGATTTTATTGATTTATCCGAACTAATTCAAATTTACTGATATGATGTAAAAGTATAATTCTCATCTGATCACCAAATTTGGTTGAGATATCTTAAAAAACAAAAAAGTTTTTCTCACAAAAACATACTTTTTCTGATGGGGGTTGATTATTGATTTTATTGATTTATGTCGGTGTTTATTATCTGAATCAAACTTGCTGGTAAGGTGTAAAAGTAGAATTGTCATCTATGTGACAAATTTGGTTGAGATATCTTAAAAAACAAAAAAGTTTTTCTCACAAGAACTGTTTTGAACAATTCACATTTTGACCGAGGTACCTCTGATCTTTCCTATTTTTCTATAACTTATAGTTGTCCGATCCTACCAGTTCTCGAACTTAATTTAGATAAATCATCAATGAAGAGAATGATATGTCTTTTATTCACGTAGCTCAAAATTTAAGTTCGAAAAAGCGCGAAGAAACAAACAGACGGACAGACGGGCAGACGGACATGGTCATATCGACTCGGCTTTCGATGCTGATCAAGAATATATATACTTTATGGGGTCGGAAACGATTATTTCTATGCGTTACAAACATCTGACCAATTTTATTATACGCTCTGAAAGGGTATAAAAAGAGAATTTTAAATTGAAAACAGAAAGTAAAAAACATATATGTTTAATAATAGCATAAGCAAATTTGACGAGATAAGTAGTATACCCACTATGGGTTTAATCGATACAAAGACAGTGGACTCCACTGCGAACGTAATAAATCAGATCCAAACGGCAAATATTGATCTAAAATTAACGAATATATTCCTATTAATAATTGTTATAATATTGTGCGCATATATTCTATATAAAGTATACATATTACACAATAAGTGTGTAACAAAAAGGGCCTTAAGCCGAGCAAATGATCTGGATAAGATCTAAAAAATAATAATATACATATGCGCAGAAGCAATTGTAGGAACAATATGTTTAAACAAAAATAAAAATATATTAATGTAAAAATAAAAAGAAAAATATAATAAATCAGTTAATTAATAATAATAAAATAAAATTATTATCTGCAACAATTAAATAAAATCCAAATGAAACACTTACTAAATAAAATATTGAGAAATGATTCGCTATTGGTAGGTAGGATCTATTTCTTTCTTGCTACTGAGCCAGTAGACATGTACCAGTTAGAAAACTTGTACATGTCGACATATAATTGTGAAGTTTCACCTCTGATAGGATGCACAAATAAAGAAAAAGCCCTTGTTTTAGGTTCAATACCTAACGTAGAGGTAAATACTATCACAAGACACGATAGCCTAGGTCCCACAATGATCACTGTTGTCAATAAGTACTAATTTACTTATTTCACACAAGATCAATTGAACATGCTTAATGGAATGGAACAAGATAGTGTCCATTATTAAGCATGAACATATTAAGTTTGATAAGTCGTTTAAGTGCCTACATAAAAGTGCACCGATTTCAAACCTAGATTTAAAAAGGAAAGCTACCAATATCATTTAAATTAATTTTTTTTAGGATATTTTTATTCCATAAACGCGGGGAATATAAAGAAGAGTATACCTTCGGTTAAGTGAAGAAAAATTAAGATTAAGAAGGATTATTTTTGACGGTAGTAATTAAAGAAATTTAATTTTAAAATAAATGCAGTTTAGGCTAATCTTAGCAGAAATGTTCGTTAGAGATATTCCTTTTATAATAAATGCTCAATTTATAATGTTTAATTAAATGCCTCTTATTGGAGTTCCGAAAACCATGCCCATGTAGAATGCTTTGTAAAGCGGCTATTGCAAACTTTTCTTTTAATTTGGTCCGAAATAGCCAAGGTAGAGTGGGCGATGTAAAACCTCAGCAATATCAGAGGACTGGATCATCGGCTTTGTGTCACTATATTCTTTATTGATTCGGTTCTGTTACTTCCGATTGAATAGTATTTTCCAATATAATTCACGAAATTTATAATTATAAGTGCAATAATAACAATTTTCAAAATTCAAAGATTTTTGAAGTTTCTCGTGTTTTTAAAATCAAAAAGATTTGAAAATGGCATTGCTTGAAGTGATATTTATTTTGAAGTCTAACTTCAATGACACACTTCCTCGGAATAACGAAAATGGATAATACAGTGAGGATATTCATAGTAGAAGAAGATTATACAAGCTCAATTCTCTCGATTAATAGTAATAAGTGGAGGAGATTTTTTAAAACGACACCCTCAATTTCAGGTATTATTTATGAGACTGATATCCTTAATGTTTAAAATTTCAAGAAATGTGAAAAAATACATCAAACAGAGCTTAACTTTGAACTGAGCTGTGTACTGAGAAAGAACTTACTTAACCGTTACAAATTTTGACTCATGGAAAAGACTTAATACAGTATCAGTGCTTACCAGTTGGAAAGCAGTCGAAAGAATCACAGGAATATAAAAACATGGATCGTTATCCATGGTAGTAGTGTAAAAGTACACTTATACATTCAAAATTTTTCCCGTTGGTCAAAACGAAGACCTTTTTAATAGAAGACTCTTTGGATCCACTTATCGTATCGTTGAGATTAGAAAATAGCAACTACAGTTTCGTAAGATTAATGTTAAGGATTATTTTGATAAAAATCAGCCATCAATAGCAAATATTCAAAATTCAATCGAGAGCTCACTGTGTTCAGAACTTTGTTCAGTATTGTTAGGAAGTTTTCCGGACGGGGTACATATCTCAGTCTCTACAGGGCCTTTAGATTACAGAAAATTTGTAAAATAAAATACCGAGATCCGAAAATTGCAGTGAGGGAGTCAACCAAACGTGACGGATGGCTGACTCAGTTGTCATAACGTTATAACCCTATCATTTATGGAAAGATAAAGGTAATAAGGGAGGAAGGGACAGATCCGCACACATAACAACAATGATTAAGCTTCGAGAAATATAGAATCGTCTTTAAATCAATTAGGGTATCCCGGAGATTGATTCAAATGAGGATAACTCTATACGTGATCAGTATAGAATCTGCTAAGGAATCAATAAGGGTATCACCCCGAGATTGATTCTCTTATTTCAGTCCACCCCATAGATCACTAAAGCTTACTACACAAAACGACGAATACTATGTTTGGTGAATCGGGAATCTCCTTCAAAACAATTAGGGTATCACCCGGAGATTGATTTAAATGAGGATAACTCTATACGTGATCAGTATGGAATCAGCTAGGGAATCAACTAGGGTATCACCCGGAAATTGATTCACATAACTATTCATCCTATAGATCACTTAAACTTACAAGACATAACAACAATTACTACGTTTAATGCATAGGGAATATCCTTCAAATCAATTAGGGTATCACTCGGAGATTGATTCAAGTGAAGATATCTCTATACATGATCAGTATGGAATCAGCTAAGGAATCAATTAGGGTATCACCCGGAGATTGATTCACCTAACTATGCATCCTATAGATCACTTAAACTTAAAATTACTACGTTTAATGCATAGGGAATATCCTTCAAATCAATTAGGGTATTACACGGAGAATGATTTGAATGAAGATATCTCTATACATGTTCAGTATAGAATCAGCTAAGGAATCAATTAGGGTATCACCCGGGGATTGATTCACCTAACTGTCCACACTATGGACCCCTTAAATTTACATTAAAACACAAATGTTCAAAAAGGTTCACTTAGCGCATCCTTAAGAATGATGAACTAGCTACCCTTTCTACCATGCATGGTTCAGAAATAAGGACATTGATGTGAATTTGGCGGAGCAGGAATAAGCTGGCTGTCGAAGAAGTGAGATCACACATGACAATAAAAAAAAAACAAAAGAACGGAGACACTGCTTTATATATATTTATTTCTTAAATTTATATTTCTTTTTATTGAATTTATTCATTTCCCTCCTAGACAGCACACCGGAAAACCTCTAAGCGGCCTGAGCTAATCTTCCCCACCATGTTCCCTCTTTTTCCACTCACCTGCGCTCCATCCCTTAGCTTTCACACTTTACTCTGGCATATTGATATATTTTAGGACTTCTTTTCAGGATTCTTCCTTGGCACTCGGTTTTGTCTCTGTATTTCACTTGGCACTTTTGTAACTTTGCTTTATATTTTAATATTATGATCTGTTCACTTCCAAGACTTTTTGATATTAATTTGCAAGTTTTAAACTTGCATTGCTCTTGGCCTCGTTTTGCTACATCGACGTCGGTAGCGACCAATCAGATCGATGGCCGCCTCTGCTGCAGTCTCCTAATTCTAGTGCGTGCCGTTATTTTGGGTATGCCTTTTGTCTTTTGCACCGCCAGTTACTGCTGTCGCCTAATTACGTATCGTCGGTGTTTACGATGCGTACAGTTAACTCCAAAAGTTTGCTGCATAGACGCCTGCGTAATTTTGGCGACAGACAGTCAGCATGCGTAGCGTCTGTTGTATACGTATGAATTCGAACCGTTGCTTGCAGGTGAGTGTGTATGGGTGAGCTTTGGCAGTGGTGCGCAGTAGTGAACTGAAAGAAAAACTAGTTCCAACTTTGGGACTTAGAATATAATTAAAGAACTACAATTTAACCTATTTAGAAATATGTGAAAAATGACTAAAAAGATGACTAAAAAATAATGAAGTTCATAACAAATGGAACTAACACAAAATATAAGGGCTCCATCCGTTGGGACGATACTTTGTATTACGGAAAAAAGGTGCTGTCACTGTATATATATAAGAACGCAAAGACACTTAGTCTTTGTTGTATAAATATAGGTCATGTTCAAGTACAGTTCAAGTACCCCGAAATATGAGGAGGAAGTACTTCGAACTGCAGACTAGCCGCGTTAGCATGTGTCCCATGCAATGACCGCTTGCACAATATATATATATACATATATGAATATGTGCACACCACGATCTATTCCTACAGCTGCATAAACTCTGCATATATATCAGATACATACATATGTTCGTGTTATATATTACATCTAAAACTACAACATATGGACAAGGCAGCGCTGCCACTGCAGACCGCGCCGTTTTAGGCAAAGTAATATTTAAGACTAATATGCAAAGAACAGATCAACAAAGTCATTGGAAGCGACAACTACAGTTGCTCCTAGAACTCAACCTCAATAACTCCAAGTCTTATTATCACGCGGCGACCGTGACATAGGTCGAAGGATCGACCAGGACAAGGAAGGACGACTGGACATTAAGGGAAAGCACATCACTTAACTTTCAAGTTTCAAGACAGCAAAGCAACCAAAAAACCAACAATCACCATGAAATCGCTATCGCTATCATTGCTACCTTTTGCTTGTTGGCCACATCTGTCGCTGCCGATGAGAAGGACAAGATGTTGGGCTACGCATAAGGTGCTCCTGCTGCTCCATCATATGATGCTGCCCCAGCTGCTCCAAGCTGCTCTGCTCCCGCTCCAGTTTCGATTCCAGCTCCACCCTGCTATAAGAACTAGCTCTTCAGCTGCCAGCCCAATTTGGAACCAGATCCCTGCAGCGCTCCAGCTCCCAGCTACGGATCCATTGATACCTACTCGCAGTACGCTCCCGTCTATACTCAGCAGCCACTTCGTTGGTAAATAGTTGAGTGACTATACGAGCCGACCAACATAGAAAGAAGCCTGTGCAGCCAGCACCGGAACCGTCCGGCGCATCAAACCGGACCACGGAAAGAGTGAACCAACAGCGATCCCAAGTGTGCACAACTTACCAATTCTACTTAATATTAAATGCACTGCGTTGCATACCCATACTATTTAATATTAAATGCACTGCGTTGCATACCAAAATAATGAACAAATTTTTGTAACAAATTGTAAAATTGAGCGAAATAAAATTTTCCCGATTAGAGTGTGGCCTGAAAACTATACAAAAACTCGATCTTAAAGAAAATTTGTTTAAAGTAAAAAAAAAAAGGAAAATAAATAGTCATTCACGAATGAATGACAACAAAATTAATAAACAATTTGAAAATCTCAAATAAATTACAAATATTAAATATATATTATCAATACCCCCAAAAATGGGTCTAATAGACACTAAGACAGTAGACTCCACTGCTAATGTCATTAATAAAGTAGAAGTAGAGACGCAAGGTCCAACTACTATAACCATATTATTGTTAATAGTAGTAGTACTAATGTCCGCTAGTTTAATTTACAGAATATACAAATTGCACAATAGGTGTTTAAAGAAGAAGTACTTAAGCAGAGCAAATGACCTTGATAAAATATAAAAGTAATAATATTTAATATAAAATGTATAATGCAAATAATATCCCAAAAAAAGAGTAAAATTTTAAAAATAAATGCATTATGTAAAGAATATATCAGATAATAATAAAAACAAAAAAATTTTTTTTTTAAAAACCAAGAATAACAAATCGTTATGAGAGAATAAATAAAAACTTGTCAAAGATGTATAGGAGATATGGAATGGCAACAAATACATGCCACATTCTTAGAAATAAAAGAAAAATTTAACAAGTCGTATAAATGTATCTCGCAAAATAGGAATATTCTTGAGAAAACTGTTAGGAAACACGCGAAGGTATTAGTTACAGGTTTTAACGAAGTGAGAATACTAATACATAACAATAGGGAAAAACTAAATCAAAAACAGTGGTCAAATTATTGCTCAAATTTCGATCAAATTTAGTATCAGTCCAAAGAAGGTACAATTTAGAAATATCAATCCCAACTATTTTAAATACCCCATTAACAGTTGAAACTGATAAAGACTAGGAAAGTAAAGATTCCTCAGAGGAATATGATTCAGAAAGCAGCATCGGCCCAGAAATAAAAGAAAAAGACTTACAAGACTTGACAATACCTGCTGTAATAAAACTACCCGAAATAATAGATTCAGATTTAGATTCAACTTGGAGTATAGTAAAACAAAAACTAGTAATCATGGCGCACAAAAATATTGAATTTATGAATACTGCATCAAGGATTATACCGGATTTCAACGGTAAAGCTGAAAACCCACGTAGTTTTCTGGATGCATTGGTGATTATTAAAACAATACAGGGTGCACATGAACTATTAGCTGTGTTTTTAATAAAAACAAAATTAAAAGGACCAGCTAGAAATATAATAAACGATGAGACTACGGTTGAGTAAATAATCAACAAACTTAAAGCTAACGTTAAAGTCAGTTGACAATTTATCGGACAAGATTATTGAATCTTACGCAAAAAACAAGACACCTAACGTATATACCCAGGAAATCGAAAAGTCTCTAGAGGGAGCATATATCGAAAACGATTATACCCTAGAACAAGCAAAATCGCTTAGTACCAAACAGGCGGTATCAGCAATGAAGAAAAATAGCTTAAATAAAGATGTTAAGACAGTTATGAGTTCTCGTCAATTCAACAATATGGACGAAGCAATAGCTGCTTACATTGAAACATCTAGTGATATAGCCGAAGAGACTAATACTATTGTGTATTACAATAACTACTCACAGCGCGGGGGAAACCGCTGTCGTGGTAGGTATATGGGCCGTTACTATAACAGAGGCGCCCAACGGTATAATAGCAATTAAAGTAACTACAATAATAACAACTCTAGAGGCGGCTCGAGAAGAGGCGGCTCAAATATAGGAAACAGAGGTAACAACCAGGTACGAGTTACACAAAGTACCTCGGAAAACACCACAACCACTTTGAGCAATTAATAACAAAAGTCTTTATAATAAATCTTAATCTCAGCAGCATAATAAAAATACACAATTAAAAAAAATAATAAACTCTTAACTTTACTAATCGATACTGGAGGTAACATATCAATACTAAAGGACAATAGACTATGTTCGGAAATAAATCAAAATTTCAAAACAAACATATCAGGAATTGGTCAGTGAACAATAAAATCAATTGGATTAGCCACAATTGATCTTTTATTCGATTATTTCATAATCAGTCATGACTTTCAAATAGTCCATAATGAATTTCCGGTACCATGCGACGGAATTCTGGGACTTGACTTCATTCGAAAATTTAATTGCATAGTAGATTATCACAATGATGAATTAACACTAAAACTGCAACCTTTTAAGTACCAAATACATGTGCCACTATTAAACAATGAAAAAGACAATTCCATATTGTTACCGGCATGGTCAGAAGTTCTAAGAAAAATCACACTTCAGACAAACGAAGATACTTTACTAATAATATTAGGAAATTCATCATGGGCTATTAATAGCTAACAGCATGGTAACGAGTAACAATGCAATATTTAGAGTTCTAAATACTGTAGCATGTAACTCACAAATGGTTATGGACTGCTTGCTATGGATATAAGCTGATGGAGAGGGTGGCATACAAAAGCGGGGTGCACGCGGTGGTTCCGGCTACTGGCTTGCCAGGCAGTATGGGGTGGGATTCTTTGGTAGCTTTGTGCCACTTGCTTATGTGGTTATCCAACAGAAAAAATTAAAAATATATTCGCGTGCAAAGAAGTTTGGTGATTGACAGGAGAAAAAGATACTATTGGGACTCAAAAGCAATCGACGGAAGTTGTTCGATGCTAGATGTTGTTCGCAACCGATAATGCCCACCCTACCATGATCATCGGTCCTCAAGTCAATTATGACTGATGATCCCTTATCCAACTTCGGGTTTAATTTAATTGACTTCAAATTATTATACCCTTGCAGAGGGTATATTAATTTTGGTCAGAAGTTTGCAACGCACAGAAGGAAGCATCTCCGACTATATAAAGTATATATATTCTTGATCAGCATGAATAGCCGAGTCGATATGACCATGTCCGTCTGTCCGTCTGTCCGTCTGTCCGTCTGTCTGGATCAACAGCTTCTCCTCCGAGGCCATAAGAGCTATAGAGCTGAAATTTTCAGCATAGGCTCCTTTTTGCTGCAGGCATTGTATATCTCGGAATCATCCCGATCGGACGACTATATCATATAGCTCCCATAGGAACGATCGGTCAGGAATAAGCTTTATCCTCAATAACTCTGTTGTTTTTTAACCGAATGCCACGAAATTTGATATTTATGAGTTTAATATACTTCTTGATACTTCAACCAAGTTTGATCTGAATCGGACGACTATATCATTATTCATAGGACCGATCGGTCATAAATAAGGATTATCCTCAATAACTGTTGTTTTTCAACCGAATGCCACGAAATTTGATATTTATGAGTTTAATATGCTTCTTGATACTTCAACCAAGTTTGATCTGAATCGGACGACTATATCATATAGCTCCCATAGGACCGATCGGTCATGAATAAGGTTTATCCTCAATAACTGTTGTTTTTCAACCGAATGCCACGAAATTTGATATTTATGAGTTTAATATGCTTCTTGATACTTCAACCAAGTTTGATCTGAATCGGACGACTATATCATATAGCTCCCATAGGACCGATCGGTCATGAATAAGGTTTATCCTCAATAACTGTTGTTTTTCAACCGAATGCCACGAAATTTGATATTTATGAGTTTAATATGCTTCTTGATACTTCAACCAAGTTTGATCTGAATCGGACGACTATATCATATAGCTCCCATAGGACCGATCGGTCATGAATAAGGTTTATCCTCAATAACTCTGTTGTTTTTCAACCGAATGCCACGAAATTTGATATTGGTGAGTTTAATATGCTTCTTGATACTTTAACCAACTTTGATCAGAATCGGACGACTATATCATATAGCTCCCATAGGAACGATCGGTCATAAATAAGGATTATCCTCAATAACTGTTGTTTTTCAACCGAATGCCACGAAATTTGATATTTATGAGTTTAATATGCTTCTTGATACTTCAACCAAGTTTGATCTGAATCGGACGACTATATCATATAGCTCCCATAGGACCGATCGGTCATGAATAAGGTTTATCCTCAATATCTCTGTTGTTTTTCAACCGAATGCCACGAAATTTGATATTGGTGAGTTTAATAAACTTCTTAATACTTCAATCAAGTTTTATCAGAAACGGTTGGCTATATCATATATCTGCTATAGGAACAATCGGTACAAAAAAAAATTTTGTATGAAAAATTTTTTTCCTCAAGCTCAAAATTTTGAATTTGTAAATTTGGTATGTTTAATTTACAATAATGCTTCTGGTGAATTATATAGAGAAAATCTGCAAGGGTATACGAACTTCGGCACGGCCGAAGTTAGTCCATCTTTCTAGTTAATCTAAACATTTTTGCAATTTTTAAACATATCGCTGAGGGCGATGAACTATACTTAAAACGACTAGTAAATTAAAGAACAAAAAAAAAAATTAAAAAGGGTGTGTGCGCGTCGCTGCGGAAAGAACGGGGTTATAATTATATGTATGTATAGATATAATATAAAGTATTAATATATAGCAATTACTTATAATTATTAATTATTTATATGCATGATTAAAAATAATTTCCTTCGATTACATTTAATTAATTTCCAAGTGTGCGAAAAGTTATTTGCATGACATTGGTTCAATTTAATTATCAAGGGTACGAAAACTTATTTACATGACGATACGGCCAATGTCAGCTGGTATGCAGATCGAGCTTTCATTACGCTTGAATATTTAGACTGAGCTTTTGATTTTAAAAGCTTTTATTCATTATGGTCAAGCGCAATGAGAGATAGACACTGATCATGACAAAAAAAAATTATTAATTGCAGCGATTTAAATGTTGCAAAAATTTTTGAACTGATTTTAATGAAAGAAGTTAGAACTGTTAAGATTTTTCTGAATACATGCAAGACTTGGTTATATAATGAATTACGTGATGTCAGAGTAAAAAACATTATTCCACCAAATACCACAAAATTTAAGAGAGTTGTTCACTTACCCATACTCTTCTACGGCGAAAGATCTTTCGAAATGTTGAGCTAGGTTATGGCTTAAAATAAATTCTTTTATATTAAGAGAGCAAGCAGGGTATCATTAAGAGAGGCGGTCATTTTTACACTGGGTCGGAACACATTATATTTTGATGAATTTTAGAAAAATCTCGCGGATATAAAAGATTTAATTAATTAATTACGTTACTTATTCTTTCATGCAATTTAAGTTTTGTTTCGCTGGATTAAAACATTGAGTCAAAAAAAATTGTAGGCACTTACATGGCAAAAAGAAATTTTTCGAGCATGCTTGGAAGGAAAATTTATATAAAAAAAAGATCAAATTTAACGCGATTTTAACGCAACGGCACACACCAATAATTTTATGGCATACTAATCTTATTAAGATATTTAGCAATAATTCGACCTTGCTGATCTTCTAATTCATAATAGCAATGGCCTAATTTTCTTCTTATTCTAGCTTTAATAAATGCTGGAGACAATTTTGAACTAAATCCTTTTGCAAAATTGCTCTGCTGAAAATTACGTCTAAATACTTTTGGTCCTATCTGAAAATTTACTTCCTTTGAACGGAGATTATAGGCCTTCTGGTTGCGGTGTTGCTGAATTTGCATCGCTTCTTGAGCCTAAGTTCGAAATTATTCAAAACTATCATCACGACTAAACTGTAGAGAACGATCGTCTAACAATCCTAATTTCCGCATCAATTTATAATTACTAGCATTCGTTATCATATGTTGACCAAACGCTACCCTATAAGGAGTACTATTGATAGCCGCATGTTGGCTAGATCGTAACGCACAACATATGCTACTTAATTTTTCATCCCAGTTTCTTTTGTCCGAAAAAATGTACGCTTTTATAGCTGCCAATACAGATCGATTGACTCTCTCAGAAGCATTAGCTTGTGGAGTATGCTCCACAATTATGCTGTGTAATTATGCGTAATTGAGTATTTGCTAAAAGGAGCATTAAACGACTGTGATCTAAACTGTACACCATTATCAGATACGATAATTTCAGGGACTCCAAAACAATGGAATAATTCTTCTTCTATTAATGGTTTAATGGCATCCGCAGTAAATTTTTTTATAGGCTTTAGAAAAGGAAATTTAGATAAATGATCTATTACCACAAAAATACCAATATTACCAGATCGGCTGCGGGGATATGGACCTAAAAAGTCGACATAGAGTTTTTGAAACCAACGACTTGATGGACTAGGAACTCCCATTGGCGGTCTTAAGGTAACATTAGGATGTTTGGTAGATTTACAGATGTCACACTTGTTGACAAAATTCTTGAGCTCAGTAACCATATTGGGCCAAAAATAAAAACGACGAAGTCGTTCTAGTGTTTTGTTTATTCCCCCTGTGAATACAATGGATCCTCATGTACAACTTTTAGCGCGACTGCGATTAATTTTTGGGGTATGCAAAGTTTCCAACGTAAATCATCGGCAATTTTATTTTCACTGAAGTGTTCGGAACGGCGATAAATGTGGTTATCCACTACTTTTAAGTCAGGAAAATGAGTTGGGTTGGACAGAATTTTATTTTTCAACTTCACATATTCCTCAGACCGAAATTCCGGGGAATTAAAGTCTAATATGAAGCCATTTATAGAAAGGGAAGGCAAGTCTTGGGTATAAATTCTCGAAAGGGCATCCGGTACGATATTTTGAGTACCTTTGCGATGTAGAATCTTGAAAGTAAATCCTTGGAGCTTTAAAGACCAACGAGCTAAGCGAGAACTAAGGTCTGCTTGCGTCATCAGGCATTTTAACGATGCATGATCGGTAGTAATGGTGAGTTCTTGGCCTTCGATGTAGGCTCGAAAGCTTTGACTGCAAGAACTGCAGCATAACATTCTTTTTCGGTAACTGTATAGTTCCTCTGGCACTTGTTTAATTTCTTTGACATAAATGCAATGTGAACTTCATCACCTTCTTCATTAGTTTGCATAAGGACAGCACCTACACCTGTATGATTAGCGTCGCAATGAAGTTGAAAAGGCCGTGAAAAATTTGGACTATGCAGCAAAGGAGCAGAACACATCTGAGATTTCAATGTATCAAACGAGTCTTGTGCTTCTTGAGTCCACACAAAGGAGCGTTTTTGCTTGAGCGTATCAGTCAACGGTGAAGCTACGGCGGCATAATTACAAATGAACTTATGATACCAGCCTGTCATACTTAGAAATCGACGAACTTGTCTTAAGGACCGTGGAACTGGGAAGTCTTTACTGCCAATCACATGACAATCGCATGACCTAGATAATTAACTTCTTTCCGACAAAACTTGCTTTTCTCAACGTTTATAGTAAGATTTGCGAGTTGCAATTGGTTTGCTACTATGTCTAATACTTCTAAATGATTTGCCAAAAAGCGTCCTTTAAATCCAGGCTAGTTATGAATTCAGCTTTTGGTAGTCGACTTTTACATCTTTTACAGTTACGTCCTTAACTTTTTTACTATCAATGCATAAGCGAACCTTGCCAGGTTTTGTGACTAAAACTACTGGCGACGACCACGAGCTATTCGATTCTTGGATGACACCTAACTTTAATATTGTAGTATGTTGTATGCCAAATGAGCATATGCCCACAGCATTGTAGAGTAACCAGTGGTCATATGCTCAACATAAAGTAAATAAGTTTAAATATTCAAAAATATATACTTAAGTGCAGTAATTTTCTTGACAAGGAACCATTAACATTACATGGCGACCGTGAGAAGTGTTACGACACTTGTACGCCCAAAGAAGAAAAAAAATAAATTATATCAATGTTAGTGCAGCTTAAACAGAGCAAAGGATAAAAGCAAGGAAGAGAGATAGTATGATGATAATGCAAAACCAATCCAAATAAAAAACCTGTCAACCAACCAACAAACAATAATAATGTTTAAAAAACATTTAACATTACACAAACAGGAGACAATTGAGAAAATGCGTTGATATAAAAGGAAATGAACACAAATACAACAATTTGCAGTTCAAAAACCAAAAATCAACATGAAATTTATCGTTATCATTTTTAAAGTTTGCTTGCTGGCCCACATCTGTCAATACCGATGAGAAGGACAGGATGATAGACTACGAATAAAGTGCTCCAACTGCTCCAGCTTTCCTATGCAACCGCTCCAGTCTCGACACCAGCACCACCCTGCCCTAAGAACTATCCGTTCAGCTGACATCCCAATTTGGCACAAGTTCCCTGCAACGCTTCAGCTCCCAGCTATGTACTCGCAGTACACGCCCATCTATACTCAGCAGCCACCTCGTTGGTAAATAGTTGAGTGGCTATACGACCTGACCAACATAGAAGGAAGCCTGTGCAGTCAGCACCGGCCCCGTCTGGCGTTTCAAGCCAGACCAAGGATAAGAGACCCGACAGCGCTACAAAGAGCGCCCAACAATAATATTAAATGCCTTTAAATCCTATCACAAAATTTTTTTTAACAAATCATGTACAAAACCCTTTTTAAACGGAAGCGATAACTGCATCGCCCGTTAGAGTATGGCCCGTGAAGCCATACAAAATATTAGGTAGGGTAATGTAAAAAAAAAAATTCAAATATTACAATCAAAAAAAAAAAAGCACAATAAATCCAAATTAAGACATTTAATGCACCCAAATGCAAATCAAAATACGAAAATAAATTTTAAATGGAAACCATGTTAGACCACGAAGCAAAGGTAGCAGATTCAACCGCAAATGTAATTAACAATGTAGAAAACGGAACAATAGATTTAAAAGTAATAACAGTTATGTTAGTAATTATTGTTTTCCTTTTGTTAGCAAATGCACTAACGAAATTATATAAGTTGCACAACAAGTGCATAAAGAAGAGATATGCTAGTAGAGCAGATAATTTAGAATTGATATAGAAAAAAAAAGTGCGTCTAACGGTTAGACACGATAGAAGTGAAACCTTCCGTAAAACAAACAGAGAGAATGAGACGAAAGCAGCATTAGGAGCGGGATAATTATAGGTTCATTATAATATTGCTATAAAGGTCATATTTTATTTTCTTCATTATACCCTTGCAGAGGGTATAATAAAATTGGTCAGATGTTTGTAACGCATAGAAATAATCGTTTCCGACCCCATAAAGTATATATATTCTTGATCAGCATCGAAAGCCGAGTCGATATGACCATGTCCGTCTGTCCGTCTGTCCGTCTGTCTGTTTCTTCGCAAGGAATCGAACTTAAATTTTGAGCTACGTGAATAAAAAGTCATATCATTCTCTTCATTGATGATTTATCTAAATTAAGTTCGAGAGTTGGTAGGATCGGACAACTATAAGTTATAGAAAAATAGGAAAGATCAGAGGTACCTCGGTCAAAATGTGAGTTGTTTAAAACAGTTCTTGTGTTTTTTGAGATATCTCAACCAAATTTGGTGAACAGATGAAAATTATACTTTTACACCTTACCAGCAAGTTTGAATCAGATCGGATAATAAACACCGACATAAATCAATAAAATCAATGAATCAACCCCCATCAGCATCAGTATGTTTGCATATGCAGCCAATTAAATACGTTTATATTTGCTTTTATATATTCGTACACAAACAACATACATGGAAACATACAAACATACATACATACATATATGCGAACACGTGCTTGAAAAAACTACAAGCTGAGTGCGAAACAGAAAGAGACAGAAAACTATTTGTATTGTGTTGTTGTTTTCTAGAATTCGTCAGAAAATTTAGAGAGCGAGAAGCTGGACGCTTGCAATGTATACCGAAATAGCGAGGCCGTGAATGTTAAGTTTGGTAGCGCAATAGGTAGAGATCGGTTCTAGATGTGACGTGAGCGGAGGTTCAACTTTTTTTGGTTCAAATTTTATTAAAATTTTATATTTCCATTTTTAAAAATATTTTGAACCCGATAAGAGGGAGAAAAAAAAAAAAAAATCCAAAGAGTATACAAAAACCGGCATGGCCGAATTTTTAGGCTTCTTTGATATTGTTTTTATGATGCAGATATCAGCGTATAAATAATTTTGGTTTATCTTAATTACCGTTCAGTAATCAGCGATTGATTCTGGGAGAGGTTTTAATTTTTTTTCATATATATTTGTTCACCGTGTCATGCATACATATGTACATACATGGAAATTAATAAATAAAACAATATTTGTTACACTCAGTTAATTTTGTATATCTTTTTTTAATTTTTTTAGAACCTTCTTTTTTATTAAAAGTGCACAAAAGACTAAAATATGGAATACAAAATGTTCTTTAAGCTAAGCTAGCCCTGACCTATAGTTGATGTGCCAGCAATAATGTTGTGCGGATCAAGTTCGGTTCGAACGTTACATTGGCCTACTTAGCATTGGCTGTTCAGCTGATTATGCGGAATTGTAGTCGTTGCCTATTGTTTTTGCATTTCCGGTAGATTTTAATAGAGATGAAAATAATGACCAGGGTGACGATGAACATCAAAATCATTATGGGCCAAACTGTCGCCTTTTTTTTCGATGCTGCCAATATACTGAAGGTTCTCGAAAGTTAACCTCTGAAGATATGGCAAGCTCAAAATTTCTTGGTGGCCAGTTATATTCAACGTCGTTGATGTTGCTGAACCCGGGTGTCTCTTGATGATCTTCTTCATATTTTTATACAGAGATCCATTTATATAAATCTCTTCGTCAAACGTCAACAAGAAAGTGCCGTGGACAAGTTTTTCGGTGCTGTTGTTTGATCGTATTACAACCGTATCTTCGTTTATAATGATGATGCCATCATCAATTACTTTCAACGGCTGTAAATGGCTCGGACGGGTGTTATAATGCGCTGTGCCTCCAGAGTGTAATTGCTGCACACAGGTTGTTGTATTTAGCTGCTTGCAAAATGTAGAGGTAACGGGGGCGGTGCAATTTCCAATTGATATGATTTTGTTTCCGCAGTCTGCGATGTTGCTGGTCTCGACGAAGCTAAGTATTGTCCCATTATGCTGAACTGGAAACATGGTTATTTTCTTACATATTATGCTAGGATTGGGATATTTAATAAGAAAGTGTACAAAATTATGGTCTAACATGACATTTATATTATATATATAAATTAAATCTGTAATGGTTCAATCTGAAGAGTGCTCATTTAAAATTTCGCTTAAATCATTAGAGTCAAGAATTACCGGATTAACGACTTGAATTTTTGCAAGTGTGATAGATAAAATCAATGTTTCAAGTTCTGAAATTATTATTCTATTTCTTGTGAGCAATGTTTGGTAAAGGTTGTATCAATTTTTGCTTCTTTTGCAAATCTTATAATATAGTTTACTGTTTCTGTTAAATTATTGATTTTTTTTTTGTATTTTTGTATTTATGACTGTTTGTTTGTTAATAGAGTCACTAAATTTTTGCTGTTGAAAAAATGTCTATGTGGAGAATTTGCTTAACGTTTTCTTGTGCTGCCCTGTGGGCTCTGTTATGTTCTGTGATTATAATTTCCTTCTGTTTTTTTTTTATCAAGGACATCCATGACTAACTTGCGGGTTTGCCAAAATTTTGTTGTCGGGAATGATTCAACTAGCTTATTTTGAATAATGTTGGTAGGTCGCATTTAATTGCATTCACAACATCTTTTTTTACCGCGTCACACAATTTTCCTATTAAATTTTCTCTGTCTGAAAAGTATATGATGTGTCTCGCTTTTTTTCCGAACATAAGAACAATTTTCTCAGAAGCCATAATGCCTTCTTCGATAATTATTTGGTTCCTAAAACAGTTGATCAGTTTTTCGGTGGACTTAATGATGTAAGTTAAGGACAATTCACTGTGAATGGTTGCTAGATCTGATGAAACGTCTTCCTCTAAAGCGTGAATGTTCTGTCTTGATAAAGCATCTGCAACTAAATTTTCTTTTCCGGGTTTGTAGAAAATTTGGGCATTATGCTCATCAATGAAGGATTTCCATCTTTTAATTTTCGCATTTGTATTCTTGTCAGAGACTGCAAATGTCAGTACCTGATGGTCGGTATAAATACTCAAGTTCCTTACACCGTACAAATAGTTTCTCAGTGTTTTTAAAGTCCAAACTATCGCAAGTAGCTCACATTCATTTGTTGCGAAATTCTGTTCACTGTCTTTGAGAGTCCTAGAGATCATGGTGATTGGTTTTTTGTTTTGCACCTAGACCAGAGGATGAAGCGTCTGTTGTCAAGTCAAATGGTTTTTGGTAGTCAGGGTATAGGAGCATTACGTCCTCTGAGGACAAGATATTTTTATTTTTTCAAAAGCCAGTTTCTGTTTGTCATTGAAGGTCACGGGGATTCTTTTCGACTGTCCAGCACTTGTTTTCTCATTATTGCCCTTAAGTAAGTTCGTTAGTGGCTTGGCTATAGATGCGAAATCTTTTATAAAGCATCTGTAGTAATTTGCTAAGCCGAGGAATGACCTGAGCTGAAAAAGGTTGGTAGGTTCTTCGAATTTACTGATTGCTTCAACTTTGCTTGGGTTAGTTCTGATTCCGCCGCGTGAAACCACAAATCCAAGGTACTCAACTTTTTCTTTGAAAAAGTGAGATTTTTCTCGTGATACCCTCATGTTCGCATTATGCAATTTATCTAACACCCAGGCAATCTACATAAACATAGGATGACTTTCCAATCTCTTCCCTAAGTACATCGTCTATTGCTCGCTGAAAAATTCCAGGGGCGTTTTTCAAACCAAAGGGAAGTCTGCAGAATTCATACTTCCCGTTTCCTACAGAGAATGTTGTTTTCTCTCTATCTTTTCCTGCAAGAAAAATTTGGTGAAAGTCCAGTGTAGTAAAATACTTTGCTTTTCCAAAGTTGGAAAGAATGGACGCTATATTCAGCATAGGGTAGGTATCGTCTATTGTTTTTGAATTAAGTTTGCGAAAATCAATGACAAGCCGTTTCTTTTTATTTCCCTGTTCATCTACTCCTTTCTTATCGACCACCCACACCGGATTATTATATGGAGATCTAGACGGCCTGATAATGCCATCTCTCAGCATGTCTTTGGTTTTTTTGTTGACAAAATCTGATACTCCCAAAGGGTAAGGATAAAGTTTGGAATAGATGGGACTATCGTCATCAGTTCTAATTGTGGCGACGATATTTGTGTTGTACGGGAGGGCTTCGTTAGGGTCAGCAAAAACACGTATTCTTTCCTCTAACATTGACTTGAATTCTTCTTTAATTTCTTGTGGGACGTTTATGTGTTCAACTTCTGTGAAGTTGACATTCGGATACTTGGTAAAGTGGATGGTTTCGGATCCGGTTTCGGTTTCTAAAATATTATTGCTGAGATGTATGGTAGCTTTCACTTCTTTTAATAGGTCTAGTCCTATTATCCCGTCAAAGATTGATAAGTTTGGGAGAACAAGAAATGTGGCTGTTACGCCAAAAAGGTGCATAAGACATTTTTTTGAATGGAGTTAAAGCCATGAAGTGACTTAACTAAAAATTTATTTTTACATTTGCTATGCCTTTCAGTTCTGGGATTGGCCTTATATAGTTTTTTGAAGCGCCTGTATCGATGAGTAGTTTTATTTTCTTACCTGCTATCGTTCGTTCTACAAACAGTAACAGGGAGCTGTGTCTAAAAAATTGACCTCTTGGAGTTGGTCTTCGTCATCAATGTCTGCTACTTCAGATTTTGTTATTATTTCATATTGCTGTTCTGAGCTGTTATCGTCCGAAATGTGGTTTATTCTTTGTTGTTTAGGGCCAGTATATCTAGCTGTACCCACTGTTTGGCCTCTTTGAAACCTGGTTCTGGTAGCTAGCACTGCCTTGACACTGATATTGCGTAACCTGCCTGAACCGGGATGAATTGTCAACATCCATTGGTTGTGGCGGTTCCCGTTGAATATTTGGAATGTTCTCTTGTATTTTCTTGTTGAAAAGGGGTGTTTTAAATTGATTTGAGGGATTATTTTCCACAGTTGAAAATTTTTGCTGACGTTGCTCAATGCGGTGAGCTTTTTCTTCACAATTTTTTGCAAAGCTATTTGCAAATTGGAACCGTTCGTGGTTGGATTCAACTTCCTGCGCTAGAGCTAAAGCTGTTTGTAAGTCGTTGGGTCTTGCCGCAAAGAGAATATCACTAAGAGATTTTTTTGTTTCCGAAAGAAAAATTCTCAATGCATCTGCTCTGTATTTTTCGTTAAGGGACTAAAATGTGGTCAAACGTCATGATCGTTTTATTTGTGAGAAGTATTAGCTTCTTCTCAATTTCCCCATAATATTGAGTTATAGTCAGGTTTCCCTGACGAAGGATAGACAGTTGCTAAATAATTTTCAAAAATTTCGTACGCGGTATTAGCTGCCTTCCTCCATGAAACATATGTCTCAAGTTTCCCTTCAAAGTCGTACCGACTTTACAATATCCAATGTTTCACTACACTCAATACCTGGAATTATTTCCGTCCCTAAACACTTCTACTTCTGGTACAGACACTGATACATTTCTTAACTCATTTCCAATGTCTTCTATTCCTTTTTCAAACATTTGTGCCTGCCTTTGGAGTGCAAGATCCACCATTGCTTGTAAATTTGCTTCATTTATTGATATTTTTTATGTTTTTGTCTAAATCACTGTCGTATTCCTTGAGTTCACAATTGCTCATAAAAAGAAATATTTATTTTTCTTTATTCAAAAGGCACTTTTTATACCCTTGCAGAGGGTATATTAATTTTGGTCAGAAGTTTGCAACGCACAGAAGGAAGCATCTCCGACTATATAAAGTATATATATTCTTGATCAGCATGAATAGCCGAGACGATATGACCATGTCCGTCTGTCCGTCTGTCCGTCTGTCTGGATCAACAGCTTCTCCTCCGAGACCATAAGAGCTACAGAGCTGAAATTTTCAGCATAGGCTCCTTTTCGCTGCAGGCATTGTATATCTCGGAATCATCCCGATCGGACGACTATATCATATAGCTCCCATAGGAACGATCGGTCATGAATAAGGTTTATCCTCAATATCTCTGTTGTTTTTCAACCGAATGCCACGAAATTTGATATTTATGAGTTTAATATGCTTCTTGATACTTCAACTAAGTTTGATCTGAATCGGACGACTATATCATATAGCTCCCATAGGACCGATCGGTCATGAATAAGGTTTATCCTCAATATCTCTGTTGTTTTTCAACCGAATGCCACGAAATTTGATATTTGTGAGTTTAATAAACTTCTTAATACTTCAATCAAGTTTTATCAGAATCGGTTGGCTATATCATATAGCTGCTATAGGAACAATCGGTACAAAAAAAAATTTTGTATGAAAAATTTTTTTCCTCAAGCTCAAAATTTTGAATTTGTAAATTTGGTATGGTTAATTTACAATAATGCTTCTGGTGAATTATATAGAGAAAATCTGCAAGGGTATACGAACTTCGGCACGGCCGAAGTTAGTCCATCTTTCTAGTTTATTTTTTATTTACGGGAATTCGCGAGACGAATAACAAATATTTCTTACGAAATTCTATTTTTTCACCGGCAATTCTTTGATTCCTTTTATTTCTTTTGTTTTGTATATCTTTTATTTATTTTTAATTAAATAAGCACTCTACTTACATGTTCGTTAAGTGGCTGCTTTGGGATGTGGAATTAAAAACTATAGTTTTTTAATGTACTGCTGCTGTTGGTTGGATTCTTCCAATTTGTGTGCTGTTGTGAAAATTTTTGTTGTTATTTGTTTTTTATTTTGGGGATTCCTGTTCCTTGCAAATCCAATGATGTCGATCCGACTATCTTGGTTTTTGCTTTGTAGGATATCTCATTTGTTGTTGAGTAGATTCGGTTAAAATTGGGCGCCAGTTAATACAATATTTATTACACTCAATTAATTTGGTATATCTTTATTGTTTAAAAGTGAACCTTCTAGCTTTATTATGCACAAAAGACTAAAATATGGAATACAAAATGTTCTTAAGCTAAGCTAGCCCTGACCTATAGTTGATGTGTCAGCAATAATGTTGTGCGGATCAAGTTCGGTTCGAACGTTACATTGGCCTACTTAGCATTGGCTGTTGGTGCAACTCAGCTGATTATGCGGAATTGTAGTCGTTGACTTGTGGGAACCCGGATGTGCTAACTTGTACATGTACATATAAGTTAAAAAACAAGTTATTAGTTGGTTTTATTTATATCGCAGCGATGCGACTTATTTATTTAATTATTAAATTGGAACTCAAAATTATTACAATTTGGAAGTTTAAATATGCAAGCGACGGCAGCAGCGTTGGCGGTTGCGCGTGTTGTTTCGGAATTTTCTTGAGAATTGTTTGTAGCTTAGCGGATGCATTGCAAACCTTAGGTCAGCACTTTTGGCCTGGCACGTTGCAACGGGTCATTGATTTAGATATCGTTAACTTATACATACATATGTACATACATACATACATATATATGTATTTTCTCTTTTTATACCCTTGCAGAGGGTATATAAATTTTGGTCAGAAGTTTGCAGCGCACAAAAGGAAGCATCTCCGACTATATAAAGTATATATATTCTTGATCAGCATGAATAGCCGAGTCGATATGACCATGTCCGTCTGTCCGTCTGTCTGGATCAACAGCTTCTCCTCCGAGACCATAAGAGCTACAGAGCTGAAATTTTCAGCATAGGCTCCTTCTTGATGCAGGCATTGTATATCTCGGAATCATCCCGATCGGACGACTATATCATATAACTCCCATAGGAACGATCGGTCATGAATAAGCTTTATCCTCAATAACTCTGTTGTTTTTCAACCGAATGCCACGAATTTTGATATTTATAAGTTTAATATGCTTCTTGATACTTTAACCAAGTTTGATCAGAATCGGAACACTATATCATATAGCTCCCATAGGAACGATCGGTCATGAATAATGTTTATCCTCAATAACTCTGTTGTTTCTTAACCGAATGCCACGAACTTTGATATTTCTGAGTTCAATATACTTCTTAATACTTCAATCAAGTTTAATCAGAACCGGACGACTATATCGTATAGCTCCCATAGGACCGATCGGTCATGAATAAGGCTTATCCTCAATAACTCTGTTGTTTTTCAACCGAATGCCACGAAATTTGATATTTGTGAGTTTAATAAACTTCTTAATATTTCAATCAAGTTTTATCAGAACCAGACGACTATATCATATAGCTCCCATAGAACCGATCGGTCATGAATAAGGCTTATCCTCAATAACTCTGTTGTTTTTCAACCGAATGCCACGAAATTTGATATTTCTGAGTTTAATATACTTCTTAATACTTCAATCAAGTTTTATCAGAACCAGACGACTATATCATATAGCTCCCATAGAACCGATCGGTCATGAATAAGGCTAATCCTCAATAACTCTGTTGTTTTTGAACCGAATGCCACGAAATTTGATATTTCTGAGTTTCATATACTTCCTAATACTTCAATCAAGTTTTATCAGAACCGGACGACTATATCATATAGCTCCCATAGGACCGATCGGTCATGAATAAGGCTTATCCTCAAAACCTCTGTTGTTTTTTAACCGAATGCCACGAAATTTGATATTTCTGAATTAAATATACTTCTTAATACTTCAATCAAGTTTTATCAGAACCAGACGACTATATCATATAGCTCCCATAGAACCGATCGGTCATGAATAAGGCTTATCCTCAATAACTCTGTTGTTTTTCAACCGAATGCCACGAAATTTGATATTTCTGAGTATAATATACTTCTTAATACTTAAATCAAGTTTTATCAGAACCAGACGACTATATCATATAGCTCCCATAGAACCGATCGGTCATGAATATGGCTTATCCTCAATAACTCTGTTGTTTTTCAACCGAATGACACGAAATTTGATATTTCTGAGTTTCATATACTTCTTAATACTTCAATCAAGTTTTATCAGAATCGGGCGACTATATCATATAGCTAGTAACAATCGGTACAAAAAAAATTTTTGTATGAAAAATTTTTTTTTTTCAAGCTCAAAATTTTGAATTTGTATATTTGGTATGTATAATTTACAGTAATGCTTCTGTTGAATTATATAGAGAAAATCTGCAAGGGTATACGAACTTCGGCACGGCCGAAGTTAGTTCATCTTTCAAGTTTTTCTTTCTTTTTTTACTTTACTTAATAAACAAAATGAAGTAAGCAAGTCATCCCTGCCGACTTGGAGTATACCCTGTACCAATAAGAGATATTTTATAAACTCAAACTCCATCCAAATCCCCATTAATTGAATTTAAATTATTTTATAAAATTCTCCTAGCATGCAGAAACACCAAATTCATGATTTCTCGCTCACTCATTTCAGTGAACGAAACTAATGCGTCATTAGGTACAAAGCAACATGCGCATGCTATCTCGCTCACACATTTCAGCTGCTGCTGCCCATAGAATTTCAGTGCAAAACATATATACGTTATATCTCCGATATTTATTGACCGATTTCGGTCAAATTTGGTCAGACGGTACATATTGGCTATATAATTAAGTTCGACAAAAAGAAATACTGTAGCTTTAATAGTACTCTAGTTATAGTTTTTTCTAATTTGCGGGGGCGGAAGTGGCCTTGGCAAAAATTTGAAACAAACTTGATCAGCGTACACACTAGACGGATGTTGACACCAAGTTTCGTTACTCGAGCTCTTATAGTCTCTGAGATCTAGGTGTTCATACGGACGGACAGACGGATAGACGGACAGACGGACATGGTCAAGAATATGTATACTTTATGGGGTCGGAAAATTTTCCTTCTGCCTGTTACATACATTTAAGCGACTTTAATATACCCTTGAACCCTATGGGTACAGGATATAATAAAAATAATACTCAGTACAATTGTATGTAAGTAGATCCATTCCTAAACCGGCTGCGCCAATTTCCATCGGTAGCTGGGTGGTGTATGTGTGTGTGTCTGTACAGGTTTTCCGATGCGAAAGAAACATCACCCTAATTCAACGGCAATAATAAAACAGAACTTTATGGACAATTTTTTTGGGTTTTTGTATGTGTTTGTGTTTCACAATGAATGAGTCTGCACATATGTATGTATGTATGTATGTGCATGTACATGTATCTACATGTATTTGTGTTTCCGAAAATATGTACATACATATGTATGTAATTAAAATTATAGGAACTGAACAGAGTCGCTGCAACGTCTTCTGATCTGAATTCCGTTCCCGGAATTGGTGGCAAGGGTGTCGCGTTGGCGCAGCAAATTAATATCCGTAACGTTTCTTTTTCTACCTTTTGCCTATAGGGCAAAAGGGTATACTAAAGTCGCCAATATCTATGTAACAGGCATATCCATATCAAGTTTGTTTCAAATTTTCGCCACTCCTACTTCCGCCCCCGCAATTTAATAAAAACAAAAATCTAAAGTAAGACGAAGGATATCTTATCAATATGTGTCAGTTAACTGAAATTCGAAGTCAAATAGGGAGAATTTTATTAAAAAATTTATATTCAATCAATGGCGATGTTGAAGCAGTTTGACCTAATTAAATATTTATTATTGGTACAGGGTATTATTCAAGTCGGCAGAGATGCCGTACTTACTTAATTTTTACCGAAATTAGTTTAATTTTACATTTACAGAAGCTTAAAAATTTTCAGGCCGATATGACGAAAACAGTAATTAATTGAACTGCTAGGATATAAACTTCATCATAGCCAAAGTTATCCTATTTTCAATAATTTTAAAATTTTTTTAAAACGCAGGAACTATAAATATTGATAAAAAGCTAGCCTTACGTTATTTGCCATTCAAAGTGTTTTGGGCTAACAAAAATGCTATAAACATTTCTACTAACAATATTTAAAAACGCCAATCCATGTTGATATTGCCATTGATCGAGGATGCATTAAATTAAAAAAAAAATGCTAATTCACTCTCTGTATTCCTTTTTTCATCTAATACATTATGGCGATGAATAAAAACACAAGAGTAGTAGTGGACTGTAGAAAGTTTGTAGTGTTAGCTCGTTATATTACTGAATTTAAAATTTTAAAAGATTTCATTTATTGAGCCGACGCAACGGCAACTAAGATAATGTGTGAATGCATGTGTGTACCATTATACAGAAAAAGATGTAGATATTGTGAAGGTAGATTATATACATATGTATGTATACTGCAGTGATGGGAAGATGAGCTTCGTGATAGCACTTCTTTGATTGTGCAGATGATTCACCAACATCCTAGCCCGCCCTAAAACATTGTTTTCGAACGAGGCAATACCGCAATTTCGGTGATTGGTCGTGCCAAATCTTTTGATGAGATGTTAAGTCTGACTGCTCAAACCAGCTTGTCCTTTCCAGAAAAAGTTTCCATGACTCTCGCGATGTGCCAAGTAACTGGTGGTATGTTGGATTCATTCCCAAGAACAACATCTCCAATCGAAATATTAGGCGTTGGCGTGGTCCACATTAGGTGTTATTCTAGTTTGGTTAGGTACTCTTGATGCACTTTTTCCAGAATCCTTGGTAGATAGTCTGGATGCTCTGCTAATAGCCCAAACGACCCACAGGGATGTGACTTAATTCTGCAACTGACGACTGTGCTAATTTGAGCGATTTGTTCAATAGTTGGTGTATAGTTACCGATGACTCGTCGAAGGTGCAGCTTAACGCATCTAACTGTCTATTCCCATTTTCTTTCCCAATGAAGAAACCACGGTGGAATTAATATTCATTGAATTCCATCATCTGCCAGGGTGTGTGTTACCAAGTCCAAATGTTGCTGTGATACCAAAAGTTTTTGCATTTCATCGAGTGAGTTGTGAAACCCCAGGGTGCAGGTTGATTCGGTACTCATATTCTAAGATAAATTTAGTGATGCGATGAAATTTTGACAGCAAAAGCGCATGTTTTGTCTCATAACACTCGTGCCACTTGGATCTCCTCAAATTTAAGAGATTTTGTGATTTGAATTCGTAATGAAATCTTGATGCTATTTTTAAATCGAAGAACATATCCAAGAATGTGTGCAGCACATCGACGGTAGCTACAAAAGTTGTTACGATCATTGATTTTATTTTGAATTTGATTTTCTGAAAGAAATGAGCGAAACTGTGTCCACCACAATTCGAAATACATAAGATCTGCTGCCATCAGACCCCTGGTCGCACAGTCAAGTGGGCTTGACCCAGTACCTCAGAAGTTCGGTTTCTATGTCTTTAGTTGAGCAGGATAGCCAGAATAGTACGATGTTGAGTCGCACTATGCAAACACAGTTGCAGTATTGTGTCTTAATCCAGCCTTAATTGTTTTAATTTTAATTAACTCAGTATTAGTGCTCCGCAAAGTTTTAAACTTGGCAACGATTGCTGCTCTAGTGGTGCTACCCTTGATTTGATAGCCAAAATAGATGTCGAAATTGAATTATCGTCATTGATTGCTCAACTGTACACTACAACAGCGTATGCCTTGGTAGACGTATCAGAGGATCTATACAGCTAAATGTTGTACTCATCGTTGACAGCCGAGGGTGATATTTCAAATTCAGTTAGATAATTTAAGTCATTCCAGGCCAGGCTGAGTAGCCAAAGATAAAATTTGATATTTTGCGCTACAAAGATTTGTCAATAGGTAAACATTATAAGATAATATATTACATCCAGGATGCCATTCTCTCCAAACGATCCCCTGGAAATTGCAATGCTTTTCATTTACCCACATTTGGCGGGACGTCTTATCTATGCCCATTTAGAACACGAATTTTTACATTCTGATGCGTAGGCAAACATCAAATAGATTACGTTTGGTGATAGGGACGGCAAAGAGAGTGTAACATACAACTGGATGCAGTCGTACCGTACTGTGCCCGACTTGCAAATGTTTTAGCAAACATTACAACAAAGGGAGATACGCTTTGCGTGTAAGATATCAGTGTTGACATAACTGATCTGCGGGACTATTGCGGCTAGCAAAACAATTAGCTGGGGGGTTCGTTGATAAGCTATACCCAATCCACTTACATGGTATACTATACAAATAAAAAAAGTTCCTAAAATTAAATGCCAAGAAAGAATTAAATGAAAAGGAAGAACAGTATTATTGAATATTTTGACTACAACGATGTTAAAGTTGTCGCGCTCTCTACCCGCCCTACTATGATTTTCCTTGCAGCGCTTAAAAACTCTGGAAAATCCCAAACCAAATTTACGTCATTCTCATTACACCTGCATCCTCTTTTAAGAATAATGATAAAGAAATTTAATATAATTTAATTATAGGATAATTAATAGTTAATATAACTAATCTCAAAAAAAGAAAGAGTATTAACTACATTGCTAACTATGTATGTTACTATTCTAGAATGGAACTTTATATAGAAAAGTTAAAATTACTAAAAATATTAAAATCGGCCTAGTCTGTCATATCTTTAAAAGAACTAGGAAATCTTTAATATTCGATTTACTTTCAACATAACTTTCAATTACCATAATTAATGTTTTGATTTATATTTATATGGATTAATAAAGTTTGAGAACAGTTATTACCAGTTGGGGGTACATTGTTACCTTTTTAACTTCAAACAAACAATTTTTTGTTTATAATATTGATTGCGGCTATGCCGTACTGACGACGAAAGTCCAACGATGTCAGTAGGTCTGATGACGTTTGATGAGCTTTTAGATTCTCTGTATAAATGATTTTGATGTCAAATTTAAAGGTGATAAACTGCACGCATAACTACAATTATTGGAAAGTATTTATAAGAATTAATGTTCTCAGCAGATTAAAAAGAAAAAGAACAAAAAAAATTCTACATATCAAACTAAAATTAAAAGATTCCAAAATAAAATTTTGGAAAAGAAAACTTAAGCAGGTTGATGTGATCTTTAACGTCACGCTTCATTTACTCCATTAAATCCCTGGTTGTCGCTGGTTGTACTTATCAGGACTAAAATCTTCCAAAATTGTAAAACCATGAGGAGGGAAGCGTGGTCGACGAGACAGGAGACTGAATTTAATAGGAATCTCTCTGATTTCCTTTAAACAAATCCGCGCACAGGAAATCAGCTTGCTGCATCAAGCGGTTTCCGAATACATACTCCTTTTTTACGTCTTTAACCATCGTAGTGGGCGATGTGCTTCTAGCTGATCCTTTTCCATGAGACGCTTTCGTAATGATTTGTGAACATACGATTGTTAATGTGCCATCCGCTTGTGCAATGTGACTGGAAGTCGGCGACGAACAGAGAGTGTTGAGGTTAAGCTGATCCTCTCCTTTTGTTTGAGCATAGTTTCTTGAAACCTAGGAAATACTTGAATATGGATGATGATGACCTTGACATTGCTTAGATGTATATTTCGATTTACACTTGCTGGCCATATGACCTTATTTTAGACAGTGGAAACATAATGATCGACAAATGTATGCATCGGCGCGCAGGACATATCCAAAAATTATTGATATTTGGTACAAATAATTCCTTTAACTGCAACCATCGATTGGGTGGCCCCTTTGATTTGCGTGCTTTGCGGTGCAATCACGAGTGTAGGTGTGTGATTACCTATACTGCGTTCAATTCACCTGCGCCGTGTGTCGGCGTCAAGTTTCTCCAGTGCAGAGGGTATCATAAAATTGGTCAGATGTTTGTAACGCATAAAAAAAAATCGTCAAAATTTGAGTTGTTCAAAACAGTTCTTGTGAGAAGAACTTTTTTGTTTTTTGAGATATCTCCAAATTTGGCACACAGATGACAATTTTAAATGTACACCTTACCAGCTTAATTGATTAAGATCGGATAATAAATACCGACATAAATCAATAAAGTCAATATACAACCCCCATCAGCATCAGTATGTATGTATATGCAGCCATTAAATACGTTTATATGTACATTTATGCTTTTATATATGCATCACAAACAACATATGTAAATACAAACATACAAACAAATGTAAAATAGTTTTTTATTTACGAAAGTTTTTAAGCCGTCTGGCTTGTTTATTGATTTTCTTAAAAATG
Organism: Drosophila sturtevanti; assembly: GCA_018150375.1. Taxonomy (NCBI): domain Eukaryota; kingdom Metazoa; phylum Arthropoda; class Insecta; order Diptera; family Drosophilidae; genus Drosophila; species Drosophila sturtevanti. The sequence goes on from JAECWJ010000644.1 coordinate 33,518, forward strand.
AATTTTACAATTGACAAATTTTATTATTTTGGCTAATTGCTACCGCTGCTGTCGCTGCCGCTGCTCCCGCTGTTGCTGCCGTTGCTACCGCTGTCGCTACCGCTGTCGCTGCCGCTGCCGATGCTACCGCTGCCGCTGCTACCGCTGCCGCTGCTACTGCTGTCGCTGTATTTGGTTAAAGGTGCATTTGGTGTTGGATATCTTTGGCCGTTCCCACAGTCTGGCCGTTGCGTAAGAAATGCTGACGCAGCGCACGTGGCGGAAGTTGCTGTGGTTGGGGTATAGAAGTTGTTGTTGTGTCTTCTACTGTGCAGTGGGCGTAATTGGAGCTGTAAGGCCAACCTGTCGGTGAACGCAAGAGCTTAGTGCGGTTCTAAGTGTCGTAGAACCTTATGCGTTTACTCCTCCCCCTTTAAGACGCTGCCGTCCTCGGTAGCGATGTAGAAGCCTTGTTGGGATATCGTAGGTATCTCTGTGTTGGGTTTGGGTACTTCTGGTTCTGTGGACGTCTGCTTCCTTACGCAGCATAATACTTGATTTGCTTTCCAGATGATTATTGCAACGATGATCATTGCCAGTGTTCCAGAGGTCGTAACGTTCAATTTTGTTACTGTTGAGTTATCTTCTCTGATTGTTTTAAGTTCTTTGGTGTTGTTTATGTTTATCTCCTTCAGCATCTGTAGAGAGAGTACTTTCTTCACTTTACTTCTTTGTGTTTTGAATTGTAAAAGGGGTGGTATGGCTTCAGCGTATGATAGCACTTTTGTCTCATACACTTCGTTTGCTACTCTTACTGTTGTGTTGGAGGCTTGAATCAAGAAAGTTCCTTCCAGTGAAGTTTCCTCTCCGTCAATGTAGATGGAACCGTTTAAGTTGTTCAGCATCGTGGTCTGGTATATGCTGGCTATTTATTGTTCGGCAATTTGGTTTTGGGTTGCTGAGTAGCGGTGTAATGCATGTATCATTACTTAGGTCTATTAAATTGTCCTTATTACAGATTGTCTTATCATTATGGGTTTCACAATTTGATTTTATTCCAAAGCTTTTTTTGTTACATTGAATTATATATTTGTATTTAATTTCATTAATCATATTTTTTTGTTTGACTGGTTTCCAAAGTGTTAATATGCAATTTTCATTAATTATTAATGGGATGTTGATAATGTATAGCAAACTTCTGCCATTGGTGGCTATTTTAATTTTGGAAAATTCTAGTAATTCTTCAACATTAATGAACATAACCTCTTTACCGTATAGTTCTTCAATTTTTTCTACTTCGTATTCTGATAATACCATAGAATTTATGGTGTTGGTTTTTGCCCAATCTATGGCATGAATTAAGTTATTTGATTCCTCCATTAAGATGTGAAGTTTATACTTCAGCAAAGAGATTCTTTCATCGTTAAAGCTTTTGTTTTCTATATTTGCTTTAGCAATGTTATTGGTAATAAGGCTAAGATGGTTTATTCTGTCTGTAAGTACTTTGTTAATTATTAATTGCTTGTTATTATTTTCGAGTTGGTCGTTTATCTTATTCACTTTGATTTCTTTATCATGGTGGTCCGGTGAACCGGCCAACCGGTGCCTAACGCATTTATTGCCTTGGCTTGTCTTCCGAATATTTTTAATCTTTTAAGATCTTTTTCCGCTTTTAAGATTTCAAATTTTAAAAACGCGAAAAGTGGGTATGTTTTACTTATCTCGTTGAGTCTGTTCGATATGTCACCGAACTCTGATTCATATTCTTCGATGTTAAAGGCGTGTATGATTTTAAATGTCCCATTTTGGATGTTCGCTGTCCCTACTTTAATAGGGATGAGTTATGAATGAGAAAAGTCGAGGATGGTGGCCATTCCGAGGTAAGTTGGCAGGAAGATTAACCTGCAGGAGGGCATTAGGTTTTTAGATTATTTTTGTGTACGGTTTTTCCTGACTGTGTTTTAATGGTTGTGTGCCTGTCTTCTAAAACTATTTCTTTTCTGAATTTTGGAGTTAATTTGGATCCTAATCTCTTATCTATCCTAACATAAACTGTCTCTCCCTTTTCGTATTTCTTTATAGGTTTTTTCGTTTTGTTATGATATTCTAGATCCGTTTTTTGTTTATTTTCAATTTTTTTGCTTGTTTCATTCCTGTTCGATTGTAGTTTCTGTGGATCGGTTATGAGTTTGTTGGCGAAAAAAATGTCTATTGGTTTTGTCTTTGTTGTTGAATGTACTGAGGTATTATATTCTTCTACAGCTTAAAAATTCAAAATTTAGTGAACTATTGTCGACTTTCAAGCATCTCATGATCTCTGTCAGTGTTGAATGAAATCTCTCAATCTGTCCATTACTGGTAGATTTATATGGTGGAGTTGCATAAACTTCTGCTCGTAGCTGTTCTTGTAATAGGAATCTGATGGCTGCTGAATTTAGCGCCTTTTCATTGTCCATGATTGCTAGTTTGGGCATTCCGAAAGCTATCATGATTTCTCTTAAAGGGTGTTTTAGGTCTTCCGATGCTTTAGACTTTAATGGTTTAATTTGGGCGTACTTAGAGAATTTGTCTTTGGCTGTGAGGACAAGGTTTTTCTGTGTTGTATAGATATCGATGTGAATTATTTGACCGGGATTGGGGTTGTTTAAAGGTGGGTGTCTATCGTATTTGGCTATTTTGCAAGTTTCGCATGTTTTCGCAATAGCTTCTGTTTTTTTCGAAGGCTAGGGAAGAAGAACTTGTTAAGTATTTGTATTTTGTTCTCTATGGCATTTCTGTGTGCCCTCATGTGTTCTTTAGTCACTATATTGTTTTGCTCGTCTTTGACGAGACATCAGTAACTAGTTTTTGGGTGTATCTGGATTTGTAACAATTAAAATACAGGGGGTAGATGTTTTGGATTTCTCCCTTTGTCTTTTCAGAGGAGAATATTCCATTTACGATTTTTGGGTCGAGGTGTTTTTTTAGGGTGCGTATAAGGTCTTTTTCTTAAAAGGATCTTTTTTTAATGATAGGTTATTTTCTTTCGGTCTGAGATATTTTTGAAAAGGCGTCCGAATTCACCTTCTTTCAAAGTTTTAGGAGCTGGAAAGTTCTCTATTGCTTTTACTTTTTCGGTATTTTTAGTGCCCTGTTGGGAAACAGTGAAGCCTAAAATTTAACCTCTTCAAAAAATTCGCATTTGTCGATTTGAACTTTCATATTAGCTTCATTTAATGTTTTGAAAATTATATCAAGATGTTTAGCGTGTTCGCTCTCGGACTGACTGAAGTCGATTATATCGTCGATGTACACGTAGCATATCTTGCTTACGTGATCTCTTAAGATATCGTCCAATGCCCTTAAGATATCGTCCAATGCCCTTTGCAAAATGGATGGAGAGTTCTTAAGGCCGAAGGAGAGTCTGGTGAACTCGAATTTGCCACCATTTATTTCAAAGGCTGTTTTCTCTATGTCCTCTTCCTTCAGAGGAATTTGATGAAATCCGCTTTTGAAGTCTAATACGGAGAAATATTTAGTATCGGCCAATTGTGCTATTATTTCTCCAATTTCGGGGATAGGATATCTATCCGAAATGGTTACGGAATTTAGTTTCCTGTAGTCTATTACTACTCTGAATTTTTTTTCCCAGAAGAATCGCTTTTCTTTGGGACAATCCATACAGGTGCGTTGTATGGTGACCGTGAAGGTCGGATGATACCATCCTGTAGACGTTGTTGCATTTGTTTCCACCTCGCTTTTTAGTGCCGGTAGGTAATGATAGTGTCTACTATACACCGGAGTATCCGATGACGTTCTAATCTCACCAATTACTTTTGTAGTGTACGTCAGTTTCTCGTCCGGTTCTGCGAACAAGTTAGCGTGCTTTTGCGTAAGTAAATTTATTTGCTCGGTTTGTGTAGAGGTCATATGATCCGTTCTAATCTTAATATTATTGACAGATTGGGTAGTGAGTTTGTTAATGCGGAGCTTGTAACCACCGTTCAAGTTCAGCACTTTATTTTTTTAGTGTGTCGTTCCCTATACCATGGTATACCATGGTACGTTTTCAAAGTCGGTAGTAAAAAAAATTTTATCGGAATATCTTTGCGGCTAAAGAGAGCGATATGGGTGTGGTGGGTTATTGGGATTTGCCCACCGATTGAGTTGGCAAAAAATTTGTTTCATTTGGTTTTGGATTTTTAACTAGATGGGATTGAATGTAGTTTTGGCTAGAGCCGGTGTCAATAAGAAAATTAAGATAAGTGCCCTCTTTCATTACGCACTTGAAATATGGCAACGATGACCTATTTAAACAAAAAAAAGAACGCCCGATGCGTCAACTGGGTATGTCTTCTGCTCCTGCTCTTGCTGTCTCTCTTCGTCGCTTTTTCCGTAGAAAGCAATAGCTTCTTCTGCTTCGGGATCTTCGTAATAAGCCTGTTCTTCGGGGCTTAGGTGGTATAGAGCGTTTTCCTCTCCTTCTTCATAAGCCAGATCGGGTGTTCCGGTGGCAATGTGAAATTGCCTTTGGAACTTGGGTTGTGGCCCATTGGGCGAAAGAGGTCGTTTTCCCGTTAGACCATTTGGTTGTAGTCTATTCATATAGTTGATGCGCCGAGAGCGCAGAGATTCGTCTACTTCCATGGGAACAGGTCTAGGTTCTGGTTGGACGCGGTGGTGGAGGTATCGGTCTCCCGTACTGATCTTGGGATATACCATGTGGAGCGTATACCGTCTTGGCGGAATAAAGAGTTGGTTCACGATGTCTCCAGTTGTTAACTGTGTTTCCCGTTGGTTGTTCTATGGCTGGTCGGTAGTATAATTTTGTGTCAAAGGCTCGCCAGTTGGCTGCCTGGGTTGTCGGCTGAGGTTTTTGGGACACAAAACTACTAGGGTTAGCGAAAGGCTGCCGACGTGGCAAAGGTGGGGTCATTTGTCTAAATTTTGGTGTAAATGCATTTCTTTGGGCTTGGTTTTCGACCAACTCGCATAAATGCAGAGCGTGGTTAAGGTCTCGGGGCTCTTTAATCGCCAACAATGTGGGTAGGTTATCGTTTAATGTATCTAGAGCCTTTTCGCGATAGCTCTGAGTCAATGCTCTGATATGCAATGGATAATCTGCCTTGCACTAACGAAAAAAGCTGATATTCTAACGTTTTGAGGTCTCGTTTATCGGCGAATTGGTCTGTCAAGCATTTAGAGATTGCTCTTTCGGATTTCGGATTCTCTGGATATCGACGGTAATAATTTTTTTCCTTTTGTTTTTTTTTTTTTTTTTGGAATATTTGTTAAAGCACTGTTTTTTTAGTTTGGAAAAAGAAATTAATTTGATAAAAGCAGAAAGAGAAAAAGAGATAAATTTTCTCTCTCTCTTTTTTCTTTTTAAAAATTTTTTCTTTTTTTTTTACATTCTATAGAACTATTAGAGGCATAAAAATTTCTTCTTTTTATACCCTTGCAGAGGGTATAATAAAATTGGTCAGATGTTTGTAACGCATAGAAATAATCGTTTCCGACCCCATAAAGTATATATATTCTTGATCAGCATCGAAAGCCGAGTCGATATGACCATGTCCGTCTGTCCGTCTGTCCGTCTGACCGTCTGTCCGTCTGTCTGTTTCTACATACTTAATCGATCTTAAATTTTGAGCTACGTGAATAAAAGCCATATCATTCTGTCCGATGATGTTGCAAGCAAATCAAGTTCAAAGATTGGTCGGATCGGACAACTATAAGTTATAGAAAAATAGGAAAGATCAGAGGTACCTCGGTCAAAATGTGAGTTGTTCAAAACAAATTTGGCACATAGATGACAATTCTACTTCTACGCCTTACCAGCAAATTTAATTCAGATCGGATAATAAACACCGACATAAATCAATAAAATCAATAATCAACCCCCATCAGAAAAAGTATGTTTTTGTGAGAAAAACCTTTTTTGTTTTTTAAGATATCTCAACCAATTTTGGTGATCAGATGAGAATTATACTTTTACATCATATCAGTAAGTTTGAATCAGATCGGATAATAAACACCGACATAAATCAATAAAATCAATGAATCAACCCCCATCAGCATCAGTATGTATGCATATGCAGCCAATTAAATACGTTTGTATATGCTTTTATATATGCGTACACAAACAACATACATGGAAACATACAAACATACATACATACATATATGCGAACACGTGCTTGAAAAAACTACAAGCTGAGTGCGAAACAGAAAGAGACAAAAAACTATTTGTATTGTGTTGTTGTTTTCTAGAATTCGTCAGAAACTTTAGAGAGCGAGAAGCTGGACGCTTGCAATGTATACCGAAATAGCGATGCAGTAAATTATAAGTTTGGTAGCCCAATTTGTAGAGATCGATTCTAGAAATGACGTGAGCGGAGGTTCAAATCCGACCGTTGGCAAACTCGAATTTTTTCTTAGTGTTTCTTTTTTTGGTTCAAATTTTTTTTAAATTTTATATTTCCAATTTTTAAAATATCTTGAATCCGATATGACGGAGAAAGTAATCAATTAATCTGCAAGGGTATACAAACTTCGGCACGGCCGAAGTTAGCTTCTTTGATATTTTTTTCTATTATTTCAATAATTTTTGAATACCTAAATTTTATCTCACTTGGTAATTATCATATTAATTATATTCGGTGACTCCCCCGTTGACCCCTTTACTAGGATCAATTCCGCGGTCCCTGCTCGGGCGCCAATTAGTTTTTTATTTACGAAAGTTTTTAAGCCGTCTGGCTTGTTTATTGATTTTTTTAAAACTGAATTTTACAATTGTCAAATTTTATTATTTTGGCTAATTGCTACCGCTGCTTTCGCTGCCCCTGCTACCGCTGTCGCTGCCGCTGCTCCCGCTGTTGCTGCCGTTGCTACCGCTGCCGCTGCTACCGTTGCCGCTGCTACCGCTGCCGCTGCTACCGCTGCCGCTGCTACCGCTGCCGCTGCTACCGCTGCCGCTGCTACCGCTGTCGCTGTATTTGGTTAAAGGTGCATTTGGTGTTGGATGTCTTTGGCCGTTCTCACAGTCTGGCCGTTGCGTAAGAAATGCTGACGCAGCGCACGTGGCGGAAGTTGCTGTGGTTGGGGTATAGAAGTTGTTGTTGTGTCTTCTACTGTGCAGTGGGCGTAATTGGAGCTGTAAGGCCAACCTGTCGGTGAACGCAAGAGCTTAGTGCGGTTCTAAGTGTCGTAGAACCTTATGCGTTTACTCCTCCCCCTTTAAGACGCTGCCGTCCTCGGTAGCGATGTAGAAGCCTTGTTGGGATATCGTAGGTATCTCTGTGTTGGGTTTGGGTATTTCTGGTTCTCTGGACATCTACTTCATTACGCAGCATAGTACTTGTGTTGTTTTCCAGATGATTATTGCAACGATGATCATCGTCAGTGTTCCGGAGGTCGTAACGTTCAATGTTGTTACTGTTGAATTATCTTCTCTGATTGTTTCAAGTTCTTTGGTGTTGTTTATGTTTATCTTCTTCAGCATCTGTAGAGAGAGTACCTCCTTCACTTTACTTCTTTGTGTTTTGAATTGTAAAAGGGGTGGTATGGCTTCAGCGTATGATAGCACTATTGTCTCAAACACTTCGTTTGCTACTCTTACTGTTGTGTTGGAGGCTTGAATCAAGAAAGTTCCTTCCAGTGAAGTTTCCTCTCCGTCAATGTAGATGGCACCGTTCAAGTTGTTCAGCAGTATCGTGCTATTTATTGTTCGGCAATTTGGCTTTCGGTTGCTGAGTAGCGGTGTAATGCACGTATCATTACTTAGGTCTATTAAATTGTCCTTATTACAGATTGTCTTATCATTATGGGTTTCACAATTTGATTTTATTCCAAAGCTATTTTTGTTACATTGAATTATATTTTTGTATTTAATTTCATTAATGATATTTTTTTGTTTGACTGGTTTTAAAAGTGTTAATATGCAATTTTCATTAATTATTAATGGGATGTTGATAATGTATAGCAAACTTCTGCCATTGGTGGCAATTTTAATTTTGGAAAATTCTAGTAATTCTTCAACATTAATGAACATAACCTCTTTGCCGTATAGTTCTTAAATTTTTTCTACTTCGTATTCTGATAATACCATAGAATTTATGGTATTGGGTTTTGCCCAATCTATGGCATGAATTAAGTTATTTAATTCCTCCATTAAGATGTGAAGTTTATACTTCAGCAAAGAGATTCTTTCATCGTTAAAGCTTTTGTTTTCTATATTTGCTTTAGCAATGTTATTGGTAATAAGGCTAAGATGGTTTATTCTGTCTGTAAGTACTTTGTTAATTATTAATTGCTTGTTATTATTTTCGAGTTGGTCGTTTATCTTATTCACTTTGATTTCTTTATCGTGGTGGTCCGGTGAACCGGCCAACCATTTCCATACGGTGCCTAACGCATTTATTGCCTTGGCTTGTCTTCCGAATGGTTTTAATCTTTTAAGATCTTTTTCCGCTTTTAAGATTTCAAATTTTAAAAACGCGAAAAGTGGGTATGTTTTACTTATCTCGTTGAGTCTGTTCGATATGTCACCGAACTCTGATTCATATTCTTCGATGTTAAAGGCGTGTATGATTTTAAATGTCCCATTTTGGATGTTCGCTGTCCCTACTTTAATAGGGATGAGTTATGAATGAGAAAAGTCGAGGATGGTGGCCATTCCGAGGCAAGTTGGCAGGAAGATTAACCTGCAGGAGGGCATTAGGTTTTAGATTATTTTTGTGTACGGTTTTTCCTGACTGTGTTTTAATGGTTGTGTGCCTGTCTTCTAAAACTATTTCTTTTCTGAATTTTGGAGTTAATTTGGATCCTAATCTCTTATCTATCCTAACATAAACTGTCTCTCCCTTTTCGTATTTCTTTATAGGTTTTTTTTGTTTTGTTATGATATTCTAGATCCGTTTTTTGTTTATTTTCAATTTTTTTGCTTGTTTCATTCCTGTTCGATTGTAGTTTCTGTGGATCGGTTATGAGTTTGTTGGCGAAAAAAAATGTCTATTGGTTTTGTCTTTGTTGTTGAATGTACTGAGGTATTATATTCTTCTACAGCTTAAAAATTCAAAATTTAGTGAACTATTGTCGACTTTCAAGCATCTCATGATCTCTGTCAGTGTTGAATGAAATCTCTCAATCTGTCCATTACTGGTAGATTTATATGGTGGAGTTGCATAAACTTCTGCTCGTAGCTGTTCTTGTAATAGGAATCTGATGGCTGCTGAATTTAGCGCCTTTTCATTGTCCATGATTGCTAGTTTGGGCATTCCGAAAGCTATCATGATTTCTCTTAAAGGGTGTTTTAGGTCTTCCGATGCTTTAGACTTTAATGGTTTAATTTGGGCGTACTTAGAGAATTTGTCTTTGGCTGTGAGGACAAGGTTTTCTGTGTTGTATAGATATCGATGTGAATTATTTGACCGGGATTGGGGTTGTTTAAAGGTGGGTGTCTATCGTATTTGGCTATTTTGCAAGTTTCGCATGTTTTCGCAATAGCTTCTGTTTTTTTCGAAGGCTAGGGAAGAAGAACTTGTTAAGTATTTGTATTTTGTTCTCTATGGCATTTCTGTGTGCCCTCATGTGTTCTTTAGTCACTATATTGTTTTGCTCGTCCTTGACGAGACATCAGTAACTAGTTTTAGGGTGTATCTGTATTTGTAACAATTAAAATACAGGGGGGTATTTTGATAGTGTCTACTTCACCGGAGTATCCGATGACGTTCTAATCTCACCAATTACTTTTGTAGTGTACGTCAGTTTCTCGTCCGGTTCTGCGAACAAGTTAGCGTGCTTTTGCGTAAGTAAATTTATTTGCTCGGTTTGTGTAGAGGTCATATGATCCGTTCTAATCTTAATATTATTGACAGATTGGGTAGTGAGTTTGTTAATGCGGAGCTTGTAACCACCGTTCAAGTTCAGCACTTTATTTCGGACTTCTATTACGGCGTTAAAATTTTTTAGTGTGTCGTTCCCTATACCATGGTATACCATGGTACGTTTTCAAAGTCGGTGGTAAAAAAAAAATTTTATCGGAATATCTTGCGGCTAAAGAGAGCGATATGGGTGTGGTGGGTTATTGGGATTTGCCCACCGATTGAGTTGGCCAAAAAATTTGTTTCATTTGGTTTTGGATTTTTAACTAGATGGGATTGAATGTAGTTTTGGCTAGAGCCGGTGTCAATAAGAAAATTAAGATAAGTGCCCTCTTTCATTACGCACTTGAAATATGGCAACGATGACCTATTTAAACAAAAAAAAAAGAACGTCCGATGCGTCAACTGGGTATGTCTTCTGCTCCTGCTCTTGCTGTCTCTCTTCGTCGCTTTTTCCGTAGAAAGCAATAGCTTCTTCTGCTTCGGGATCTTCGTAATAAGCCTGTTCTTCGGGGCTTAGGTGGTATAGAGCGTTTTCCTCTCCTTCTTCATAAGCCAGATCGGGTGTTCCGGTGGCAATGTGAAATTGCCTTTGGAACTTGGGTTGTGGCCCATTGGGCGAAAGAGGTCGTTTTCCCGTTAGACCATTTGGTTGTAGTCTATTCATATAGTTGATGCGCCGAGAGCGCAGAGATTCGTCTACTTCCATGGGAACAGGTCTAGGTTCTGGTTGGACGCGGTGGTGGAGGTATCGGTCTCCCGTACTGATCTTGGGGTATACCATGTGGAGCGTATACCGTCTTGGCGGAATAAAGAGTTGGTTCACGATGTCTCCAGTTGTTAACTGTGTTTCCCGTTGGTTGTTCTATGGCTGGTCGGTAGTATAATTTTGTGTCAAAGGCTCGCCAGTTGGCTGCCTGGGTTGTCGGCTGAGGTTTTTGGGACACAAAACTACTAGGGTTAGCGAAAGGCTGCCGACGTGGCAAAGGTGGGGGCATTTGTCTAAATTTTGGTGTAAATGCATTTCTTTGGGCTTGGTTTTCGACAACTCGCATAAATGCAGAGCGTGGTTAAGGTCTCGGGGCTCTTTAATCGCCAACAATGTGGGTAAGTTACCGTTTAATCCGCGTACGAATGTATCTAGAGCCTTTTCGCGATAGCTCTGAGTCAATGCTCTGATATGCAATGGATAATCTGCCTTGCACTAACGAAAAAAGCTGATATTCTAACGTTTTGAGGTCTCGTTTATCGGCGAATTGGTCTGTCAAGCATTTAGAGATTGCTCTTTCGGATTTCGGATTCTCTGGATATCGATGGTAATAATTTTTTTCCTTTTTGGGAATATTTGTTAAAGCCCTGTTTTTTAGTTTGGAAAAAGAAATTAATTTGATAAAAGCAGAAAGAGAAAAAGAGATAAATTTTCTCTCTCCTCTTTTTCTTTTTAAAAATTTTTTTTTTTTTTTACATTCTATAGAACTATTAGAGGCATAAAAATTTCTTCTCTTTTTTTCTATTATTTCAATAATTTTTCAATACCTAAATTTTATCTCACGTGGTAATTATCATATTAATTATATTCGGTGACTCCCCCGTTGACCCCTTTACTAGGATCAATTCCGCGGTCCCTGCTCGGGCGCCAATTAGTTTTTTATTTACGAAAGTTTTTAAGCCGTCTGGCTTGTTTATTGATTTTTTTAAAACTGAATTTTACAATTGTCAAATTTTATTATTTTGGCTAATTGCTACCGCTGCTTTCGCTGCCCCTGCTACCGCTGTCGCTGCCGCTGCTCCCGCTGTTGCTGCCGTTGCTACCGCTGCCGCTGCTACCGCTGCCGCTGCTACCGCTGCCGCTGCTAGCCGCTGTCGCTGTATTTGGTTAAAGGTGCATTTGGTGTTGGATATCTTTGGCCGTTCCCACAGTCTGGCCGTTGCGTAAGAAATGCTGACGCAGCGCACGTGGCGGAAGTTGCTGTGGTTGGGGTATAGAAGTTGTTGTTGTGTCTTCTACTGTGCAGTGGGCGTAATTGGAGCTGTAAGGCCAACCTGTCGGTGAACGCAAGAGCTTAGTGCGGTTCTAAGTGTCGTAGAACCTTATGCGTTTACTCCTCCCCCTTTAAGACGCTGCCGTCCTCGGTAGCGATGTAGAAGCCTTGTTGGGATATCGTAGGTATCTCTGTGTTGGGTTTGGGTATTTCTGGTTCTCTGGACATCTACTTCATTACGCAGCATAGTACTTGTGTTGTTTTCCAGATGATTATTGCAACGATGATCATCGTCAGTGTTCCGGAGGTCGTAACGTTCAATGTTGTTACTGTTGAGTTATCTTCTCTGATTGTTTTAAGTTCTTTGGTGTTGTTTATGTTTATCTCCTTCAGCATCTGTAGAGAGAGTACTTTCTTCACTTTACTTCTTTGTGTTTTGAATTGTAAAAGGGGTGGTATGGCTTCAGCGTATGATAGCACTTTTGTCTCATACACTTCGTTTGCTACTCTTACTGTTGTGTTGGAGGCTTGAATCAAGAAAGTTCCTTCCAGTGAAGTTTCCTCTCCGTCAATGTAGATGGAACCGTTGAAGTTGTTCAGCAGTATCGTGCCGAGCAACAATTCCTCGTGGTCTGGTATATGCTGGCTATTTATTGTTCGGCAATTTGGTTTTGGGTTGCTGAGTAGCGGTGTAATGCATGTATCATTACTTAGGTCTATTAAATTGTCCTTATTACAGATTGTCTTATCATTATGGGTTTCACAATTTGATTTTATTCCAAAGCTATTTTCCCCCTAATAATCAATGTACTTTAGCATTCGTTTGAACCACATTTGTTGGCAGTTTTTACTTTTCTCTTGAGACAACGCCAAAACATTGTTTTTGAATTCTTCAATTGTTTTTTTGGTGCTCGTAGATCGTTAATCACGTAGTTTTTTAATGTGATTCCTCACTTCACAAAGAAGTCATTGGGTGCCAAGTCATGACTGTAGGGCGGATTGGTCATCAATTCAATGTGTGGGCTGCTAACAATTCATTTGTTTTCCGAGATTCGATTCGTCTTGGGTAGTTGGTTTTGCGAATTTGTGCTGCCTCCCATTGCTCTCATGCAACAGATCAGCAACTGCAACATCTTCCAGTCAGCGGTAGGAAGTGGTATTGGAGTGTTTAAATTTCAGGGAAATTTAGGATGTCGTTCAAATTCTGTAAGCAAAACCCCCAGAAAAAGGTGTCATTCTGTTTGACGTCATTGAATCACCCCGCCGTTGTGTCTGACACTTTGCGATCGATAAGTGACTCTTTCCAATGTCATACACCCACCTCGCTTGCCCATTGTTGACACTGTTTTATGCTTGTCGGCACCGTTTTTTTCATTTAGTTCTTTCGTTTGTTTAATGGTTAGCATCTCCTCTATCTAGTTGGCAAGCTCATCCCCAGTCGCCTGCAGCTATGGCTTGGACGCGAAGTGTCTGCAACCATCATGAACCGTTTGCCCAGTCCATGCTATCTTGCTCAACTCCTTGGTGGTAAGAAGCTTTTGTCTTGAGACCCTAGGAATATTAAGGGAGTGTTATTACTGAGTGTATTGCCATGGTCTTCCTAGAAAATGGTACTAGGACTCGAGAGTTTGACAGTAGTACTATGACTATCTTATCGTAAAACTAAGTAACGTGTTAATAAAATATGTGTTTTTAAATTATTTGTTTTAGAGTATCTTACAAGCTAACTCACTTCATTCGGGGACAATAATACGTAAATTCGTATTGGATATTGGAAAGAAAAAAATATTCAGAAATTTTCTATAATTTTGCTTATAAACATGCTACCTTCTTTTGGTATCACAGGGTAAATATCAATATATAATTAGCTTTCTTTTTTTTAATGTACCTGAAGTTGCAGCCTAATGTTCGTAGATACTTTTGATGGCGTATTGGCGTACCCAAACTTACGCGGCGGTGGCGAATATGGTGAAAAGTGGCATAATGGTCGTTTGATGAACAAACAGAATGTCTTTAATGATTTTCAAGCTGCTGCTGAATATTTGATTGTTAATAAATATACAACCAAAACACGTTTGGCTATTCAAGGCGGATCTAACGGTGGTCTTTTGATTGGTTCTTGTATAAATCAGCGACCCAATTTATTTGGGGCAGCTGTTGCTCAAGTTGGCTACGTAAACACTTCTATTTTTTCTTTTTTCCCGTTTATTCAATAAAATAAAGTCATTAAAACCAAAAATTGCTTTATTCCAATTATTAATAATGAAATATTTATTTATTTAATTACCTACAACATTTTTTTGTTGCGTCTTTTTTAAAAGTTTTTATACTCTTCCAATTCTATACGATTTAATCAGAACTGAAGATTTTCTTTGTACCGAATGTTAGTAAGGGATGTTAACATACTTTTAGAAAATACATAGTAGGCAGCTCCTTTCGAAATTTCGTAGATACATAAGAGCTTATATATTTTCGGAAGACTAAAACAATACACAATCATTACCTCTACTCTGCTGGTGTTCCAAAAAACTAATTTGATTCCGTTTACATTTTAATACGCCAAAAAAAGGATCTTCGCTCACCTCACTTTCTTTCCGCCTAGGAAATTGAATTAATTAGTCGATGAAATAAAATACTGAGCTTTCGAATTCATTCGGCTTCCTAACAGAGAGAATTTTAATTAAAAGCCTTAAATTTCTATTGATGAAATTTGCGCCTTGTACGTCTACCATGATTCACACACAATTTTTTTATATATTATCGTAACACTTGACAACCACTTTCAAGCATACAAGGCGTATGTATTTTGCAGTATGTTCACACAAAGCTTTTGCCTGTTTTTTTTGTTAGTGTTACAAGAAAAAAGTCCTCAATACATTTCCGAATAATTTTTCTTGATGCCTTCGCAGGGCGTATAATAAAATTGCAGATGTTTGCAACGCATAGAAATAAATGTTTTGGATAGTATACATATTCTGAATCAGCAAAAAAATCGAGTCGACATAGCCATATCAAACTGTCTGTTTGATTTTTCTATTCTTTTAGACCATGTATTTTGAAATACGTAAATTAAACTAATAAATTTTTGTTTATATTTCGAATATCCTCATAAAGTTTAAAAATTAGTCGGATCGGTCAACTATAAGGTGCAGGAAAACAGGAGAGATCAGAGGTAGCTTCGACAAAATTAGTTTTGTTCAAAACAGTCCTTTTTTGTTTTTTAAGCTATTTTAAACAAATGGTATATAGATATAAATTCTACTTTTTTACTATATCAGTAAGTTTCAATCAGATCGGATAATAATTACAGGCAAAAATCAATAAAACCAATAAATAAAATTCCAGAAGCAGCGAGTTCACCCTATTGGAAATGTTTATATCCTTTTTTATGTATCTAAGTTAACAACTCTCAAAATCTCAAGTCACGTCCAGCATTCAGCATTATTTATGCAACGATAATGCTCTTAGATGACGAACTCTCCTGCCGGCGATCTTGGGAAGCGCTGAATGCAATTGAATTGCTTTTTCTGCATCGTTCGGCAATGTGTAAAAGTTCGGGGTTATTGTAAGAATAGATTCGTCGTAAGTTTAATTCTCATTTGGCGCTCAATACGACGCGATCGCGCGGATAATAATAAACAAGCAAGCAAACTCAAATAAGACTTAATATTACCGGTACTCATCTAAAAGTGGAACTCAAAATAGATATTTCTTAAAATCCGAAACTTTCGAAATCCTTATTAATTAAATATAAATTTTTTTATAAAATTCTGTTAACAAGCCTAAACAGTCATCGCGTGGTTTCTCCCTTACTCCTTTTAGTGAACGATATTTATTGACCGATTTCAACTAAATTTGGTCAGACGGTACATATTGGCTTTATAATTGAGTGCACCAAAAATAATAATAATAATATGGCAGCTTTAATACAACGTGGCAAAAATTTGAAACAAAGTTGATCTGCAGGCAGATCTATACGAATCTACAAATACGAATATATACGAATCTAGTCTCCAAGATCTCCATGTTCATACGGACAGAGAGACAGACAAGTCTCAATCGACTTCGCAATTGATCAAGAATACATATACTTTATACGGTCGGAAAATTTTTCTTCTGCCTGTTACATATATTTTAGCGACTCTAATATACCCTTGTACCCTATGGGTACAGCGTATAAAAACAGTAAATGCGTTAGGTGTTATTCACTTATAACTACAGTGTTATCATATTAGAGTTACAAAAAGTTAAAAAGTTTAAGCTACAAAGGAAGGTAATTAACACAAAAATGGAACCCAAACAACTAAATTTAACTTAAAATGCAACAATTAATGCTGCACTGCATGTTCAAAGGGCAGATTTCAAAATAGAAATTCAGGAGTTAACAAATCGCATGGATAGGGCTACAATAACAGTTTATAAACTTTTAAGAAATAAGATAAGAGGTCAGGCAGATCTCACACTATCGCAAAGATCTCTCGTTCAACGCAAAACTAAACTTAGATGCCATCATAAATAAGCTCGATTTTACATATGCGGAAAAACGCCCCACATATTTAATCGAGCAAGAAATGAGTACCCTCAGGCCTTCTAACCAATAAATCAATAATGTTATATGAAACGGCTTTTGCCAATGACATGAATGATGGTCAGATGCACTTCAAGTTTTTATATCTGGACTGAAGAAAAATCTGACAGATGTTTTATTTGCAGCTCAGCCCGGTAGTTTGCCAGCCGCACTTCATCAGCGCAAGAGGTTGAAGCCAATCATGATAGATATGCTTTAGCAAAGAATTACGCCAAAAGCTTAGAAGAAAGGCATAAAGAAGCTATCAGGAGCGATCTCAGAACAGAAATGATCAAAAAGGCGGTAATAAAGGGAAAAACCCACACTTTAGGATTGAACAAGGAGGCAGGGCCCAGCAAGGTCTAGTGGAAAAAAGTTGACCAATCATCTTTTAAATTTCGACAATCTACTAATTTTCAAAAACAACAACAGAGTCAGTCAAACAATTCTAAACGTTTTGATCAGAATAGGGGCCACCCTAGCCTTAAGAGGTTAAAGACCTCTGACCAAAAGAGACAGATGGTTAATCATATATCCCAAATAGGCTTACATCAACAAGATGAGAACATCTTGAAGAATTGGATCATAATAAGGACGACTACTGCACCGATAACGTTAATTTTTTAACTGTGCGTCCCTGCTACTATTTACTTAAGAAACGGGAGCAGGGACTTAGCAGTATCAGTAGCTTCGAGGGCATTAATACCACCCCCGTCCAATCCCCTTTCAGGGTGAAATCAATTCTTGGCACGGAAAAGATTACTCGCAAGTGTGTCCTGTCCATTTTGGGACTCAAAAGCCCATTCTTTATTTTACCAACATTGGTCACCTTCGACGGTATAATTGGGTTAGATCTGCGCAGGCTAACGCCACTACGGACCTTCAAAACAAGGTTATAACACACAAACACGGATCTAAAAAAATTATAACAACCCAATTTGGGTCGTTGGCAAGAAAGGAGTCGACGATTCAGTGACGAGAAAAAAACGGTTGGTCATAGACTTTCGTAAATTAAGAGTAAAAACGATAGCTGATAAATAACCCATGCCCAGTATCAATATGATACTAGCCAAGGCTCAGTACTTCACGACATTGGATTTGAAGTCAGGATATTACGAGATCACCCTAGCGGATCAAGACCGTAAATGGTGGAAAATACGAGTTTTGCCGGCTGCCGTTCGGTTTAAAGAACGCAGATAATATTTTCCAAAGGGCTATCGATGGCGTGCTCCTTGAGCACATCGGCAAGACTTGTTATGTCTACGTCGATGATGTAATCCAGAGTGGGCACATAAGGGACATAAATCAAGTTTATAAGTGTCTTTTAGATGCTAATATGAGAATCGCTAAAGAAAAATCGCACTTTTTCAAAAAAAGTGTTGAGTTTTCGGGCTTTGTCGGATCCTGCAATGGCATAAGGACGAGCGAAGAAAAGGTGAAAGCGATAAAAAACTTCACAGTACCTACTATTTTGTTTGCGGTAAGATGATTTTTTGGGCTGGCAAGCTATTACAGATGTTTTTTTAAAGACTTTGCTGCAATCACAAAGACGTTATCAGACATTTTGAAAGGGGAAAATGGAAAAGTTAGCAAGCAATGAGAAAATCCCCGTCGAATTAACTAAGGAGCAATTTAGAGCATTTAACAAGCTTAGAAATATCCTGGCATCGGAGGACGTTATCCTCCATTACCCAGATTTAAAAAAACTTTTTGACCCCACGACGGATGCTTCCTCCTCCAGTATCGGAGCAGTGTTGCCCCAAGGAGGGAGACCCACAACAATGATTTCGAGAACGCTTAAAGATTGAGAAATGAACTATGCAACCAATGAAAGGGAGTTGCTGGCGATTATTTGGCACTGGGTAAATTGCGCTATTACTTGTATGGTGTATAAATATCTATACTGATCATCAGCCACTGACATTCGGTATGTCAGATAGACCCAAATTCAAAGATAAAGCGGTGGAAGGCGTTTATCAACCAACACGGGGCCAACATTTTCTGGCAAGGAAATAATATATAAATGCCATGGAAAACCTGCCGCAGTCTAATAGGGGAACAATTCACAGCGAACAGTCTTTGTCATATACAATTGACGCCACTGATAAGCCCGTTAACTGTTTTAGAAACCAGATAATTCTGTAGAAATTAGAACATCCATGGCAACATACGTCAGTACTTTTCATGCAAAAGGTTAACACGAAATTTTTTAACGATTGGGATACGCTGATTGACAAAGTCAAGGAGTGGTGCATGCTGCCCATTTGTGAGTTACCGATTTTAACACGCATGTAGCATGCTCTTGGAAGCCTTCTTATCCACAAAGTTCTGGCACTGCACACTGGGTCGAATTGCCAAATAAGTGGCATAAAGTCGAATAACGCAGATATCGAGCTGAAACTTGGTATATTTGATAAGAATAGCACTCTAAATATTGAAACAAAATTTGAAGTTCATTTGACCACGCCTACCCCAATAGCCCATATATGGCAACAATGCGTATACGTGATCACAAAGGAAAGTGTGAGAACTATATATAAAGTACAAAAATTTTAATATTTTTTATGTTTTAGCGATAGTAATATAATATTTATTATGATTAAATTCTTACTTAAAGACAGGTCTTAGTTACTAACAATTTTAGAAAAATTAATATTTTAATTGTTTTCCACATCCATACGTCCAGCAGCGTTGTATGACAGAACTCAATGTGATCTACAAGTTCAAAATACCGCCAAAGCCGCAAAAAAGCCGCAAACAAGATTATCACTAACTTTTTATACACACTCTCTACTTTGTTTTCACATACATTACACATCGCAGAAACACGCAGAAGGTTAGTTTTTACTCCACAGAAGACGAACACATATGTTTAGTTTTCTATCTTTTTGGACAATTCAAAACAGTACACATATATAAAATATAATAAATTTGAACACCAAATTGTTTTGTTTTATCCATTCTACATACCTTGGACTCCAAAATCCATTTTTTACAGTATCTTATTTTTCTTTTGTGTAAATTTGCCAAGGCGCTCAAAGTGAATAAAAATTTCCCGCCAATTTTTTCGCAGGCGTCAGCTGACTAATCACCTGACTTTGAAGCTTTATCAGAATGACAGGGTTGCATGTTTGGTAAAAGCGATCATCGATTTTTCCTATTTAGGGACTCTAGTTTGAATATACATAATTATAATTCTTATTTGCTTCCACAAAATTTTCTACTTTATGCCACTTATTTGGCAATTCGGCCCAGTGTGCACTGCAAGCATGGGGTAACGGACATCTTTAGCAAAAATTAGCAAAAGGAGATAGTTTTGTCCGAACACAAATTGCAGCCCAGGAAAACGAAAGACATGTGCTCAAGGCCAAAAACGACTGCTACCCCAAAAAGCAAGAGTTTGGAGTAACCTCAATTCCATCTTATTCAGAAGAAGTCCTGCATCGGTTAAATCCGTAAGTCCCTTAAGGAGGAATAGAATATTCGAGGTAGGAGACGTTGTTTCGGTGAAGAGCAACGGACGATTGGGTCTATATGGGTATATAAGTAATTTTGAGTTCTGTCGCCCAAAGCAGCGACAGAACGGGGGTATATAGCATGCCATATACAAATATATATATTGTGAAATATGTATGTATATGCAGAAGGTATATACATATATACGTCATAGTGATTACTCTGCAATTCTCACGCTGCGGGCCAGTCCACATATAAGTGGCTGATCATATTGCGGCACTTGACGGCGGTTATATTATGTAAACAAAGCGACAAAGTGTCTCTATGTTTATGCGCTTGATACTCTAATCTTAAATTTGGGCATATGACCACTTTACATATTGCATACACTACAATGCGGTGGGCACATGCTTGTTTGGAATATAAC
>JAECWJ010000645.1:0-38234 GCA_018150375.1 Drosophila sturtevanti
TGTATGTCCATACAATTCGGAGTGAAAAGTTGCTATGGAAAAAGCGGGAACTTTTCACTGCCGGTCTGTATGTATGTATTGGAAAAAATAAATTGAAATAAGAAATTTGGCTACTTATCAGAATCTCCACCGGTGAGAATGCTGGGGCGAGCGGAACGATGTATCCGGCTCGAAGGACCAATGATTGTAGGAGGGTGGAGCTTCCAATCCGATTAGACAAATCCCTTCTATCTTCTATGTATGTATATATGGGGCCAGTCCCAAATTGTTGCCAGATAGGAATAGAAAAAGACAGGTCGTCGATTTTTCTAGAAATATCCACTTTTATTCCCACACAACTGTGATATATATGTATGGTGTAATTTAATCGCGAAAAATGGAATTTAGGGAGAATTGCAGATGGCAATGTGTAATAGAAAATATAAGCAAGCGAAATGTATAAGTATCAAAAATTCGACTGTTCGTTATGGCGGCTTCCATAGAACTTGCCCGTCACGCCAGTGTGCCCGTCCGACACCTGGGCAAAAATCTTCCCCGCCGCTGCTCCTGGTCACCGTCGGCGTGAACACCAGTCTTCGGACGGGTTGAAATCTAATTGACAGTTGTATTTTCTGATGATGAAATCGATTCCTAGTATTCCATCACTTGGAATAGCGAATTGAGAATTAACTATGTGAAATTCTTGTGGGATTATATATTTTGAAAATTGTATTTCGACAGAAGTAAACCCTATGGATTTAGTTACTTCTTGACTAATTCCTTGTATATTTATGATTTTATTGGTTTGGATACTTTGAAAATCGTCGGAATTTTCTTTTACGATATATATTTCCGCTCCTGTATCTATTAAGAATACTAACTTTTTTCCCGTTGCCACATTTGAGAACGTAACAAACGTATTTTGACTAAAACTGATGGCGTGAATCTTGTTACTCATTACTGCTGGGTATCCAAAGGTGCTTGGGAGTTTCTCGAAGCATTCTGTGCTACTCTTACGTTATTGTTATTGTTATTATAACCGTTTTGTCGGTTATTTCCTCGGTTACCTCTATTGTTCCTGTAGTAGCCTCTGTTGTTTCCTCTACTTATTATTATTATTTCTGTTTTGCTGGTAATATTGGCCATTATTTTTTTTGGTTATTATAATTATTGTAATAACCACGACCATTGCCTCTACCTTGATAATTATATTTGTTATTATAATTACCACGGTTTCTTTGGGCATACAAAATCGTATTTGGGTTTCCTTTTACCTCATTACTCTTTTGTAAGAATTTTCTTATAGCTTCGTCCATGGTTTTGAAATTGGAGTCAAGTATATTTTTAATTCTACCTTGCTCGCAATTTTCAATCATTGCTTCTATAGCATCCTCTGTGCTATTCTTAAGTGCAAGTGCCGCTGGCGTACCTTCATCGATATACGCAGCTTGAGGGGTTTTGCGTAAGCTATCTGTCTCCGATGTAAATTTGTCAGCGGTATTACCTTTCTGAGTGGTATTCTTCAATTTGGCTTTTATAACTTTGGATGTTTTACCAACTACAACGCCTTGCAATTTTTGTATTATTGCTTCAATTAAAGTTTCTTGTTGGACTTCATATAGTGTTGGGCCAATAATTTTTGATTTTATTACCTCAACTGCTATACTTTCGTAGTCGCCTTTCATCATATCTACCAACCTCAAAGCTGTTATAAATCTTTGGAGTTGCATTTTCGTTCCATTGAATTCAGGAATGGCCATGTTAATATCTTTCATATATGCCCTTCGGGCATTTAATTCTGCCATTCTGTCGGTTGCGTTTATGACATTTGTATTAATTTCTAAATCTGCATCGTTGTCTTGTTCAGACAATGCTTCTATATCAGGTACTCTCAATAGCGCAGGAACTGTTAGATCGTTTAGATCTTTATCTTCTATTTCTTCCTCGCTTGTTTCAGATTCTTCACCTTCTTGCTCTGTTTCTTTTTTACAAGTGTCTATGCTCAGAGGTGAATTAAGTACGGTAGGTACGAATATATCGAGATTGTATTTTGTTTTTATAGAGATTAGGTTTGCACGTAACTTGATCAATAGATTGGAAATCTTTGACCAGTTTGTCTTACCTATGTTCTCTCTATTATTCATTGAAAGAATCAACAAGGATTTTTGCGTGCTTGTTTATTGTTTCTTTTTGGATATTTCTGTTTTGTGTTACGCATTTATAGGATTTTTAAAAATTTTCTTTTATATTCTGGATATGGAGAAGTAATTCTTCCCATTCCATGCTTAAAATTTTTTTTTTTTTTATTTATTTTACTTTTCTATTACTTGCACATCCTCATCCGAATCTCCTATATTAAAAGTTTCTATGTCTGCTTTAAAAATATTATGTACCCATTCAGGCACATCCCTATTCTTATGTCTTCTTAGTAATAATCTGCTATATACTATTTTTATGGATTTTTCCATAAGGTCCACAATATTTCTTTTAAATTTGTAGTTTTTAAATATCCAAAATTTTATTTCCTTGTACTTTTTATTTACTGGTCCTGAGTGTATCAGAAAATCATGAAAAGGAATATTTTTGGAGATGTTTAGTTTCGACTTTATCCAAAATTATTTAATTTGTATTTAAACTCAGTCAGAACTGGGAAATCTTCCCCCGTTATATCGAGGTATGCTAATCTGATTTCTACCAAACTTATAGAATTTTGTGCTGGTTTTATATTATCCCTTCTGAAAACCTCAACTAAATCTGATTCTATATTAGGATTCCTAAAAGATAGTTAGAATCTTCCTAAAATAATCACCTAATGTAATCAGTTGACATATATATTTATTTGGAAATCGGACTCCTATTTACTATCTTCCTAAAAGATAGATAGAATCTTCCTAAAATAATCATCTAATGTAATCAGTTGACATATATATTTATTTGGAAATCGGATTCCTATTTACTATCTTCCTAAAAGATAGATAGAATCTTCCTAAAATACTCATCTAATGTAATCAGTTGACATATATATTTATTTGGAAATCAGATATATTTATTTGGAAATCGGTAAATAACATTTTTTCTTTTTTTTTAATTCTTGAAATGCACTTTTACAATAATTGATGCATATGGTATTTAGATCTTATCAAGATCATTAGCATGGTTTAAGGCTCGTTTTGCTACACATTTATTGTGTAGTTTATATGCTTTGAACAATACATATGCGCTCATTATTACTACAAACATTAATAAAAGTACATCTGAAAGTTTTAAATCAACATTTGATGATTCTATTTTATTAATTACGTTAGCAGTGGCGTCCACTGTCTTTGGCTCTATTAATTCCATATTGGGTTTATCAGATATGTCATCAAACTTGCTGATTTTATTATCAAACATTCAACTTTAAAAAATTTTTTTTTCGAGAATTTTGAAGATAAAATTTTTTTTTTTATTTTAAAAAAAAATTTTTTTCTTTTACATTACCCTACCTAATATTTTGTATGGCTTCACGGGCCATACTCTAACGGGCGATGCAGTTATCGCCCGTTTACAAAGGGTGTTGTACATGATTTGTTAAAATAATAAAACAATTTGTGTCGGGTCTCTTATCCTTGGTCTGGCTTGAAACGAAAGTATGTATGTTTATATGCCACCTCAGTGGAAGAGTGAGGATGTATCATATTGCATATTGGGCCGAAGCGGTCGCGCGTGTCATATTTGCCGACTCAGCAATTGTCCAGCACCATGCACTCATGGGTGGTCATGTTACTTAAGAGGCCAATGCACTTGAATCTTGCGCACATAAATGTTGTTTCAGAACATGCTACAGTATGTTTATAATTTGATTTTTCTGAATGCATTGAAAAGTGTCGGAATTTTCTTTTAAGATAGATATTTCCGCACCTGTGTCTACTACAAGTACTCAAGTACTCTAAAGGTGTCTGGGAGTTTCCCGAAGTATTCTGAGCTACTCGGACATTGTTGTTGCTGTTATTGTTGTAACCGTTATATTGGTTATTTCCTCTATTTCCACTATACTGTTGTTTCTCCTGTAATTGGTATTTGAATTTGCCTGGGAATTCTGGCTATTATTGCGATTATTATAATTGTTATAATAACCACGACCATTGCCTCTACCGCGATAATTATATCTGTTATTATAATTACCGCGGCCTCTTTGGGCGTACAGTACAGAACTGGAGCTTCCAGTCATTTGAATACTCTCTTCTAGGTACGACTTAATGGCCTCATTCATTGTTTTAAAATGACCAGACTTTATCACTATTGTCATTTCTCTGTCGCAATTGTTTAACATTGTTTGAATGGCTGCTTCTGTACTGAACGTTTCAGCATGCTCTACCGGTAAACCCTCATCAATATACGTAGCTTCCAAAAGCTGTCGTAAATTATCGAGTTCTTGTGTGAATTTGTCCGGCGTTTTTGCCCTTCTGGGACACTTTTGCCAATCGGGCTTTTATTACGCCGGATGTTTCACCGACTATAACCTCTTGCAATTTCTTTATTATTGCATCGATGGTTGTTAAGTCTTGGACTTTGCATAGTGTTGGGACAATAATTTTTTATTTAATTACTTCAACAGCTACGTCTTCATATTCTTCTACGTCGATTTTAATAAACTTCAAAGCTCTTATAAACCTTTGAAGATGCTCTATTTGTCCATTAAATTCTAGAATGGAGCTTGAAATATCTTTCATATATGCTCTTCGAGCATTTCTTTCTGCGGTTTTGTCCATGATTGTCGTGTTTATTTCTAATTTTGATACGCTGTCTTGCTCAGACAATGTACCTGACTCTATGTCTTTTTCTGTTAATGTGAATAGCGCAGGGATTGTTAGATCGTTGAGATCTTTCTATTCTATTTCTCATTCGCTTTTATCGGATTCTTCACCTTCAAGTTGTATCTTTTCTTTACTTTTGAACTCTTGATCTTTGTCAATATCAATGTTCACAGGTGAATTAAGTACTGTAGGTACAAATATATCAAGACAATACTAATCTTTTATATTTATTAGTTTTTCCCGTAACTTGATCAATAGATTAGAAATCTTTGACTAGTTCGTTTTACCTATTCTTTTTCTATTTTCGTGCACTAATATTCTTGCCTCATTAAAAGAGTTAACAAGGATTTTTGCTTGCTTATTCAGAGTTTCATTCTGAATGTTCCTATTTTGTGTTACACATTTATATGATTTTTTGAAGTTTTCTTTTATTCTTTGGATATGGAGAAATAATTCTTCCCATTCCATTATCAAGAAAAAGTGATTCTTGTTTTTTTTTTTTTAATCTTCTAAATCTATTATTTCATCATCTGAATCTATTGTTATTGATTCAAATGTGTTTTTGAAAAGTTCGTGAACCCATTCAGGCACGTCTTTTCTTAAAGGCTTCTTTGCAAGTAATCTGCTATAAGCTACCTTTATGGATTTTTCCATAAGTTCTACTATATTTTTCTTAAATTTGTAACTATTGGCAATCCAGTACATAATTTCCTTGTATTTTTTATTGAGATTATCAGGAAATCAAGGAAAGGTACGTATTGCTGTAATTCTTTTGTTTCTACATCTCCCATACCTAAAGTTTATATTTTTATCTTTATTATAATTTTTTCTTTATTTTTGTTGTTTCGTTTTATCTAATAGATAGAAACATAGCATATTATCTCTATTAGAGAAGCAGCATATATAGGGTACTGTGAGAATGAAACTCATTTGCACCCTGGTACCTCCTTTGACTGGGAAGTTTTCTCCCGTTATATCGAGGTATGCTAGCTTTATCTGCGCTAAGCTAATGGAGCTTTGAGGTGAGTTACTTTGTTCACTCTTGAAAACCTCAATTAACCTGACTATGCTAGGGTGTCTATCATTCAATTTGAAAAAATAGTTATCTAATGTACTCATATTATTTATTCATTTATTATCGGTCAGCAAATGTGGTTTTTTATTTTTAAAATGAACCTTTATGACAATTGATGCATATGTTGTCTTTAGACCTTGTCCAGATCATTAGCATGGCTTTAGGCTCTTTTAGTTACACATTTATTGTGTAATCTATGCTTTATACAATACATATGCGCTCAAAATAATTACAATTATCAATAAAAGTACATTTGTTAATTTTAAGTCAATGTTTGATGACTCTATTTTGTTGATTACATTTGCAGTGGGGTCCACTGTTTTTGTTTCAATTAGTCCGATATTTGGGATTTCAAATGTATCATCTTATTTATCTTGCTATCAAACATTAACAATTAAAAAAAATTTTTTTTTTGTATAGAAATTTTGAAGAAAACTTTTATTTTATTAAAAAAAGAAACATTTCCTTTTACATTTCCCTACCTAATGATTTGCATAGATTTACAGTCTATGCTGCTATTGCGCAGAAAAGGTTCTGCACAATTTTATAAGATTTTCTTATGATTACATTAAATTAAAAATTATTTTCTTAATTTAAACATATTTATACATTAAATTAAAACTTATTAGTTTAATATTGGTGCGCACTTGGGAGCGCTGTCGGATCTCTTCTCCTTGGCCCGGCTTGAAACGCCAGACGGGGCCGGTGCTGGCTGCATAGGCTTTTTCTTCTACCAGCATCAGCTGGTCGTCGCCGGTTGGCTCGCTGATACTGCCTCGTAGGTGTAAAAAGCGGCCTGCCTTTCACACTTGTATTTTTTTTTATTTTATTTTGGTTCGCACCCCACCTCTCCTTGCCATTACTCATTCAACTCTACTCACTCAGAATATCCTTTGGTTTCTCTTTTTTTTTTTTTTAGAGATTCCTTGCTGCCATGTAAAGTTTATATTCCGTTGTTGTTCTTCTTCTTTTGGATGTTGTAAGTTTTCACAAGTGTCGTGAAACTTGTCACAATCGCCATGTATTGAACCGCCAATGAATCCAACGAAAATTCCTTTAGTTTCGTTTTGTTTAATTTTATTTATTCTTTTTTAGAATCATTTAGGTTTTAGACAATGCATGTCTTTTCCCTTGGATTGATTCTTAATTCTTTAACAATATTTGCTTATAGCTAAGACCGCGTAGCTGCGCTGCCAGTGACGCCGGCAGAGGAGCGGTCTGCTTATGTTTACATAAGAAAATATATATGTATATGCCGCTTCAGCGGCAGAGTGAGGATGTATCATATTGCTTGGGAACCAAACGGTCGCGCATGTAAGTTCTGCAGACTCAGCAATATCCAGTGCCAAGTACTCATGGCATGACACTTGAATGTTGTTGAATGTTCATAAATATGGTATACATAAATATAGTAACAAAGTGTTACTTTATATTATTAATATGGTTCACTTAATACAGTGATCGCAATATGCTACAAAATAAAGAAAATCTGCAAGGGTGTACGAACTTCGGCACTACCGAACTTAGTCCATCTTTCTAGTTTTTATTTATTTTAGGAATAACAAATCTGGTGAATTTAACCTCACATTAGGCGCAAAAAGAACACAATTTTTCTCCCATGCGATTAAATTATCGGTCAAAATATTTCGGTCATAGGGGGCATATTACAGCTTGCTGTAGGTTTTCGACTCTGATCTCATTTCACTTCAAGAGTCGTCCGAGAGTAAGCTTTTGCTTTTTACAAGATATAAAAGGGCAGGTTCTAACCTCAGTCGGACTTTTTAATTTCGGTTAACGAAATCTATCATAAATGTTGACAGACGCTTAAATAATAGATCCACCAAAAGCACATGGATAAATTTTTATCAAAAATAAGAAAAATTAAGTAAGCAAGTCGTCCCTGCCGACTTGGAGTATACCCTGTACCAAAAAAGGATATTTCATTTAAACAGACTCCTTCGCAATCCTCATTAATTGAATAAAATTTTTCATAAAATTCTCTTAACAAGCCAAAACAACAAATTCATGCTTTCTCGCTCACTCCTAACAGTGAACGAAACTAATGCTTCATTCGGTACAAAGCAACATGCATGCGCATGCTATCTCGCTCACACATTTCAGTTGCTGCTGCCCAAAGCATTTCAGTACAAAACATATATACGTATTATCTCCGATATTTATTGACCGATTTCGGTCAAATTCGGTCAGATGGTACATATTGGCTATATAATTGAGCCAAAAAGAAATGCTGTAGCTTTAATAGAACTCTAGTTATAGTTTTTTCTAATTTGCGTGGGCGGAAGTGGGCGCGGCATAAATTTGAAACAAACTTGATCTGCGTATGGACTAGACGGATGTTGACACCAAGTTTGGTTGCTCTAGCTCTTATAGTCCCTGAGATCTCGATGTTCATACGGACGGACAGACGGACAGACGGACATGGTCATATCGACTCGGCTGTTGATGCTGATCAAGAATATATATACTTTATGGGGTCGGAAAATTTTCCTTCTGGCTGTTACATACATTTTAGTGACTTTAATATACCTTGTACCCTATGGGTACAGGGTATAAAAAGAGAAAGTGTCGGGAGCAACTGCTTTTTTATTAAAGCAAATAAAGTTATTTATTTGAAATTAAGAAAGAAACAAATTTTAAAAAATGAAAACACGTTTCCATATCTTTTGATGTCACGCCCATATTAGTGGCATACACCTTAGATCAGTGTAATTCATAGCCTGGCAAATTACTAAGACTGCATCAGCAGGCACGTACGTATATATACCTATTTGGCTGTTAGGAATATTATTCACTTTTACTTTTAATAAGAAATCGCATTAGATAAAACCCCAGGCACGAAATTATTTGTGCGGATATTTATCAAGGCGATGATGGAGTTTATTTTATTAAGAAAAAACGATTACATTTGTATGACGAAAAGAGGGGAAGGGCAACATTCAAGTTATTCTAATTTCCATCGAAACAGTAGAACTCGGTGAACCAGGTGCAAAAAGAAAAAGAACAAATTAAAATCGTAACTATATAAAAAAAGATGAATTAATAAAAGGCGATGATATGTATATATATATATAGGGAATAGTAAAGATAGTAAAAAAAAAGGAAAAAAAAGTTATATATTACTAGCTGATACCGGTGTGCTTTTTTATGCATTGATATTAAGAAATACATTGTTTTTTTTTATATATTTATTAATATTTAGAAATAATGCGAAAAAAGTTAATCAATTCAATAGAATTGTGTATAAGTTATGACCAGCCAAATAAATAAGTGAACGCGCCAGCGTCAGCAATTAGTCGGTCCCACGGCTGACCGAAATATGATCCTCCAGCTGAGGCGCATTGACCTCGGCCACCAACTGGATGGCACGAGGCGCCGATTCAGCTATTCTTGGATTAGCTGTGGGTTTCTTGGGTTAGTTAGTATAAGTTTAGTTTCTAGTAATATATGTAGTCGGCCAGTTGGCCGCAAATAAAGACACAAACCATAAATAATTATTTAAAAGAATAACTGACGCCCAACGCGTAAAATAAACCAAAACCACGAAGTTGGGCGAAAGTCTTCGAAAAGTAAACGCGAATCCACGGAAAACGCGTGTGAATAATAATAATCACAAAAAAAAAAAAAAAAAATGGGAAAAAATAAATAAAAAAATTAGGAGAACTAAAGTCGCAACAAAACAACATCGATACATCCTTATCACCGCCCATCACTCCGACACTCAACCGACACCTGGGGACTTTATTATAACTAAATAAGGAGAAATATTTTGGAATTGAAGTCAATGTATCTCATGTAAGTGGGAATTTTGTTATTGATTTCCTTTTCTCCCTTCTTTAAAAATTTAATAAAGTTTTAGTTATAAACTCAATTTGCCTTAACAAAGTGTAATAGTGAAAAATTTTTTATATCAAGTGACGAAGAGTTAGCTGAGCTGTGCGAGGGATTAAATTTTTATACCGAAAGCAAAAAAGAATAAAACAGAGAAAATGAATGCGCAAGAAGTAATTAATATAATGCATGAAGCAGTAAAAAGGCCCAAGACATTGCCAATTGCCCTTGCACAAGAGGCCGAAGCCAGTAACGAATATGCCATTTTCACTGCAACCTTTGCAAAGGCTGCAGATGATAAAAATAAAAATTCAATTAACAATTTCCAAGAACATTCAAAGAAATCACAGTACCATCACGATAGTCAAGCAAATACGGTTCAAAATAAAGACCCACTTTTCAGTAAAAAACGGAACTATGCTGGCAAGGGAAACCAAAGTTCCAGACAGTTCACCAGTTCAAAATCGAAACTTCAGGGACGAAATCAAACTCAGCCCATGGAGCCAATGGACATTGATCCATCTACATCGCGGTTTAAACAAACAACTGCCTATCAGCAGCGAAAACCTTTCGCGAATTCGACACAAAGTCGACAAAATGTGAACCATAATCAGGTTGTGCCAGACAGTGACGAGGACTATGAGTCGAAAGCGGAGGACGTTGTAACAATCATTGAGGACGAATAATCCCTTATTAATTTTTTAGGGCAACATCCTTCCTCCCGTTCATTACAAAACAGTTAGACGGGAAAGCAATAAACATTCTTGTAGACACTGGGGCATCCAAAAATTATATTAAACCATTGTCCGAATTAAAACACATTGTCCCAGTGCAAAGTCCGTTTCAGGTTGAGTCCATCCATGGCTCCTCCTCTGTCAATACAAAATGTAAAATCAATCTCTTTGGAGAAAAATCCTTTTTCTTCATTTTAACCACTTTAACAGATTTTGATGCTATTATAGGGTTAGACCTTTTATAAAAGGTGAACGCAACCATCAATTTTACAGAAGGCAAAATTTATTTAATATCTGAGGATATTAAGTTGCAAAAATGTGTGGACAGAAAATGATTAAGCTAAGAGCCTCTTCATTTGCAAACCCCAAAGTAGCTTTACCATTTTATATAAACATGGTGGAAACCATTCGAACACAGGAAGAACCTGTTTTTTCAAGATTATATGAATATCCGTTGGGGGTATCTGACTTCGTTAATGCGGAGATTAAACAACTTTTAAAAGACGGCATTATACGACCGTCTAGATCGCCCTACAATAATCCAATTTGGATTGTAGACAAAAAAGGCGTTGACGAACACAGCCATAAAAAAAAGAGTGGTCATTGATTTTCGAAAATTAAACCAAGTGACTGTGTCGGACAAGTATCCGATTCCCTCTATTACGACAATACTGTCGAACATGGGAAAAGTACAGTATTTCTCAACTTTGGATCTAAAGTAGGAATTTCACCAGATTGAGCTGGCAGAGGGGGATAGGGAGAAAACCGTCTTCTCTGTCAAAAGTGGGAAGTACGAATTTTGTGGACTCCCATTTGGACTAAAAAACGCCCCTAGTATTTTTCAGAGGGCTATTGATGATGATCTAAGAGAATACATCGGGAAGATTTGTCACGTCTATGTGGACGATGTTATCATATTTTCTGAAACAAAATAAGATCATGTTAAACACATTGACATTATTCTTCAATGTCTTGGCGATGCAGGTACGAGAGTTTCCCAGGAAAAGCGCCAATGCCCGAAATACCAGCAGCCAAGAGAAATCTTGAAAATCAAGACAGCAAAAAATGTACAATGCGCGAATCTAAGTTATTGTTTAATGCAACAACAACAAAGCAATCCAAACCTTTTTCCTACGTTGCAGTAACGAATGCTGGACACAATAGCAACGAAAAAACATCTGATCAAAAAAACAACAAAAACTACAACTCAAGCCCAAATCAAAACAAACTAAGCAAATTTAAGACAATTTCTGTCAAAGAAGAAGAAACATCAACATCATCGAACACCTCTACGCCGCTGTCTTATCAGCAAGAACAACATGAAAATAACAAAAGCGGATCAGTCGATTTCGACTATGCTGCTCTGGGCTGCTCGCCTAAAACCACTGAATTTTTAAAACAACCCCAAACTAACAAAATTAAAAAATTATCTAACACAAGCCTCCCAACTACCTCTACCCATTTAACACAAAAAGAATATAACACCATATCAGAAAGTCTATGGATGACTCTGATATGTAAATAGAAATAAACTTCTTCCCTTGCATATAAAATCCACTTTACGCCTTCCAAATAATGACCCTTAAAATTCTGCAATGGAACATAAATGGATATTTTTACAATTACATTGAGCTATTATTATTAATTAAACAAACAAAACCGGATATTATATGCCTACAAGAGACTAACGTCAAATTTAATAATACTCATGTGACAACTCCCAAACCATTTATTGGCTATTTTTTTAATAACTCTTCCAATCTTCATGAGAAGCATGGCGTTGGTATACTCATACGACAAAACATCCCACACAAAACTATCAACTTAATCTCTTCCACTTGCTTCATGGGCATTGAGCTTCTATCCCACCCTAATATTATAATACTTAATTCTTATATACCCCCCAACCAAAGACTAATAGCCTCAGATTTAATAAATATTGTAGAGTCAGCTCATAAGCCTATAGCTTATGTCGGGGACTTCAATGCTTGCAGTCCACTTTGGGGGTCAAGCTCTCGCAATCCCAAAGGTTATCAAGTCGAAGATCTCATAGTCAGAACAAACATAACTCTTTTAAATGATGGCTTTGCCACCCACCATTCAACTCACAACTCTTTTACTAACATTGATCTGAGTATGACTTCCGCATCCCTAGTACCATACAGCAAATGGTCCATTGCCCAAAATAAACACGGGAGCGCTCATTTTCCTATTACTATTAGCCTTCTGACACATTTAAAACCTGAAAAACTCCCACCCATAATTAGGTTCAAAACTGACCACGTCAACTGGAATATCTGCCAATCGGCTTGTAAAAAGCATTTCCAGTTTCCGTCGACCAACGACTTGAACCTCTTCGTTGCAAGAATTACGAAAAGCATAAAAACAGCAGCCAACGTAGCCATTCCACAAAGTAATCCTAAAAAACAGATAAGAAACCCTGTTTGGTTCAGCCCAAGTCTCCAAGATCTAAGAAAACAAAAACAGTTTTGCTGGCATACCTATAAAACCTCTCAAAACTTTACCAATTTAATAGCCTACAAAAAAGCGAAAGCCCTGTTTAAAAGAGAAGCCATTAGAGCTAAACGAGATTCTTTTAGCAATTTTACCTCTAACATAAACCCACTTTCCACAACCAAAAAATTATGGGCGGATGTCAACAAATTAGTTGGAATCTTCCCAGGGCCTCTTAAATCCATCAGAGATAATAATGTCGAGCTACAAAATTCGGTTGACATTGGCATTGGGGCTATGTGGTCCAACTATTCCAGGGATGAAACCTTCTCTAATATGTATAAAATTAATAAAGAAAACTTTCTTTCTCTAACAAACTCGCCCAATCACATTTCCGCAGATGGTAAGTATCTTGATGCTCAGATCACATTGATTGAGCTAGAGTCAGCCCTGCAGCACGCCAAGGGGAAATCACCTGGTTATGTCCGCATCTCATACTCTATGCTTCGAAACTTACCAATAGAAGGAAAGCAAAGTTTGCTAGAAGTATACAACAAAATGTTAGATGAAGGTAGCTATCCGCATACTTGGAGAACGGCTATAATAATCCCAATTCTTAAGCCAAATAAACCTTCCCACGAATTATCATCCTTCCGTCCCATATCCCTACTCTCCTGTCTGAACAAAACACTGGAAAGAATTCTGGAAAAAGGATCATGTGGTTTATTACCAAAAATAAATTTATCAGCCCCAACCAAACTGCATTCAAACAACAACACAGTACCCACTATTGCATATCCATCATTACGCATCAGATGCTCTTTCCACCAAAAATCATGTAACCATCCTGGCTTGTTCATGATTGCCTTCCACTCCCTAGATAATATAATACTAAAACACAAAAAAATACAATTGTCTGTTTACGCGGATGATGCTACAATATTCAGCAACTGCAAAGATACAAATTTACTATTTCTCACTTTTAAACAAATACTCATGGATATCATTGAATCGGGTAATTTCTCAGGGGCTACTCTTGCCTTAAACAAATGTAAATTATTTCATATTTGTAAAAAACATCGTTGTACATATCCAACTCTAACTGTAAATAACACAGCATTAGAACATACATCTAGTCTTAAAGTTCTCGGCCTTACACTCGACGGTAGACTTACTTTTAAGCAACACTGTGTTCATCTTAGAAGTAGCTTTAACAAGCACCTTAATATCATTAAGTTTCTTGGGTCTAAGCGGTCCCTTGTCCATCCAACATCACTAATTCATGCCACAAGACCCCTTATACTGGCCAAAATCGACTATGGGCTGGCAATCTATGGATGGTGTGCGCCATCCAACATAAAATTGTTCTCCCCCGCATACCATGCAGCAGTACAGCGTAGCATTGGCGCCTTCCCCACAACTCCGACGAAATGCGTTTTACTGGAAGCTGGGCTTCCTAAAGTACAGACGAGAGTTGCGCAACTTACTTTTAAGCTTATACCTAAAATTCTCTGCTCGACTAACCAAATTCTGCTAAAAGATTTCAGCGACGAAGGTTCAAAGTCATGTATGTTATATGCCAAACAAGCATATGCTCACCGTATTGTAGTGTATACAATATGTAAAGTGGTCATATGCCCAAATTTAATAATAGAGTATCAAGCGTATAAACATAGAGACACTTTGTCGCTTTTTTTACATAATATAACCGCCGTCAAGTGCCGTAATATGATCAGCCACTTATATGTGGACTGGCCCGCAGCGTGAGAACTGCAGCGTAACCACTATGACGATTTGACCATTCGGTACCAAGCGCATGTATATGCCTTCTGCACATATATACATATTTAACAATATATACAAATACATATGGCATGCTATATACTCCCGTTCTGCCGCTGCTTGCAGCGACGGTACTCTATATGAAGACCTTATGTATTTAGGCTAAAGAAAAGATTTGAAATAAAGCAAGAGAAGATTCTCAATCTGAACACCAATTAAAGCGGACATGCTCCCTTTATTATAAATGCAATATCTATTCTTTACACTACTATCCGCAGATGTTCCAGTTTTTTCAAAAAACAGCAACTGGATATGCCATATCGCTGGAACAAAATCAGCCCATCTCCTCCTTGGCAACTTCAGGACCACACCGTGAACACGTCTCTCAACTTATTAAAAAAATCAATCAGTGACGGATCGAAAACAACTGACTCCACAAACTTCGCTGTCGTCAGCCAATCTGAAACCCTCGTCTCAAATGGAATTCTCCCCGCATATTTTTCAATATTTTCTGCCAAGCGGTTGCAATCCTAAAAGCAATTAACCACGCTCTCGAACTTAAGGGCAAATTCATAATATGCAGCGATAGTCTTTCTACTCTCAATGCAGTTAATAACATCTACAACCAAACTAGCCTGATATGCGAAATTCGTCATCTTTGCTTAAAACACGCCACCAAAATAAAACTTATTTGGGCTCCTGGTCACGTGGGCGTAAAAGGTAATGAGCTTGCAGATGCAGCGGCTAAACAGGCAGGACAATCTCCTTGCCTAACTGTCATCCCTGGTGTCAGACTTATGGCGCAACATTAAGGAGATACTAAGGAGAAAGGAAATGACTCAATGGGACAGTTACGTTCATAGGTTTAAACAATTTAACCCCAGCAAGGAACCAGTCCGATATCCACCTTCATTGCACAGAAGACATTGTAACATCATAACCCGCCTCAGAACTGGTCACACCGCCTTAACCCACGACCATCTGCTAAATGGAAAAGCTAAGCCCAGATGCCAGAAAAGCGGGGGAGAATTATTAATTATAATTAACCAAACACATATTGGATACCTGCCCACAACTAAATAATTCAAGGATTTGTCTATTTGACCAAATCCAACCCACCTCCCTCCTTATCTCACCCAGTCTCAATAACATAAAATCAGTAATCAAATTCCTAGATGTAAATAACTTACTCAATAACATATAAGTTAATTATCGAGTCGATGGCCTTAGTAGCTAGCACTCTTCACCCGTTAGTTATTATATTATTTTGTATAATAATTAATAAAATAAATAAATAAATAAATAATACAAAAAACTATGCCGCAATCGCAAGACCGCTAACAGAAATACTTAAGGAAGACAATGGGAAGGTTAGCACCAACCACTCCAGAAAGATCAAAATCGAGCTTACAGCTAAACAGTTGCAAACGTTCGTTAGACTCAAAAATATCTTAACATCTGAAGATGTCATGTTAGATACCCTGATTATAAAAAGCCATTCGACCTAACAACAGATGCTTCAGGACACGGGAGCAGTATTATCGCAGGACGGAAGACCCATAACAATGATTTCAAGAACAATGCGGGACAGCGAACCCGATCTAGCGACTAATGAAAGGGAACTCTTGGCAATCGCTTGGGCTTTAAAAATACTTCGAAATTACCTGTATGGAGTTAGAGACTTAAACATTTATACGGACCATCAACCCCTTACCTTCGCAGTGTCCGATCGCAATACAAACGCAAAAAAACGCGATGGAAATCCTTTATTGACGATCAGAACGCGAAACTTATTTATAAACCAGGGAAAGAAAATAAAGTTGCCGACGCGCTGTCACGGCAAAACATAAATGCTTTACAGTCTCAAGAATCGGACATCGCTACAATATATATCACTGACCTACACTATTGATTGAACAGACAAGCCGGTCAATTGTTTTACGAATCAAATTGTCATCGAAGAAGCAGATTTCCCTTCACTAAGAACATTCATACTTTTTCAGACAAAAACAAGGCATATTATTCAAGTGTCTGATAGAAGCACATTAATGCAAACGTTGCAAGATGTGGTAAATGCAGACGTAGTCAACGCAATACACTGCGAACTTCCAGTGCTTGCCTTCGTTCAGGATAAACTTGTAGAAATGTTCCCAACCACAACTTTTAGGTACTCGAAGTACCTAGTCAGCGATATACCTGACCGAACGGAACAAAGGGAAATACTAACAACTGAGCATAACAGAGCTCATCGAGCAGCCCAAGAAAATGTTAAGCAAGTGCTTCGCGATTATTTTTTCCAAATATGAATAGATTAGCAACAGAGATTGCTGCAAATTGCAAAATTTGTTCAGTGGCCAAGTACGATAGACACCCTAGAAAGCACTTACTAGGTGTCACTCCCATTCCATCTTCTGTAGGAGAAATTTTACATGTTGACGTTTTTTCAACAGATAAGAAACTTTTTCTTACATGTCTTGATAAATTTTCCAAGTTCACTGAAGTACAGCCCATTGCTTCCCGAGCAATTGTTGACATAAAAGCTCCATTACTCCAATTGATTAACCTCTTTACAAAAGTCAAAACTATCAATTGTGACAACGAACGGTCACTGAACTCTGAGACAATAAAATCATTGTTGTTAAATAATTTTGATATTCATATTGCAAATGCTCCACTGCATAGCACTTTGAATAGAATATAACAGAACTATCCATTCGGTGACAAACAAGCAACCGATAGAAATATTTCATACGACAACCGCAGAAATGGAGGCAGTTATTCGAGGAAAACTATTCGAGGAAAACAAACAATTGGAACAGGGGAATAAAAAAAGAGCTGACAAAAAATATCAAGTAGGAGACAAGGTATGGGTGAAATCAAATAAACGATTAGGTAACAAACTGACCCCGTTATACACGGAAGGTACAGTGGAGGCAGACCTGGGAACGTCTGTTCTCATAAAAGGGAGGGAGGTCCATAAGGACAACCTTCGATAAAATATTTTTATTTAAAATTTTTAATATTTCATTTAGAATTAAACTCGTGCAGCCGATACTAATGGCTTTAATGGTGGCTTCGGTAAAATTGACGGATTTCTCAATGTCCAATTACATACCTGTAATGGACGGAGATGTAACTATTTGGGATGACTATGCGTACCTTGGACATACAACAAACGTGACGTCGTACCAAACATACGAAGAAGAGACGAGAGTGTTGGTGGAATCGTTTAAACAAGAACATGCGAGAAAAGGAATACTAGCAGACATCTATAGGATAAGTACACTAATAGAGACATTAAGAGTACATCGTAGGTATGCTAGGAGTCTAAACATATTGGGCGCAGGTCTTAAAGTGGTTGCGGGCACCCCGGATTTTGATGATTGGGAACAAGTTAAATTTAGACAAAATCAGTTAAGTGAACAAGAAAATAGACAAATTGAAATAAATAGTACACTTCAAGATAGATTAAATAAGCTCACTAACTCTTTAAATGAAATAAGCAAAATCGATGAATGAAATATTGAACACCTATTTGAAACTGTCTTGGCAAAAAATAGAATTTTCATTTCAGACCTACAAAATTTAATATTAACTATTACACTTGCGAAAGCAAATTTAATAAGCCCCGTAATACTTAACGACCTAGATATTCAGGAAATGAAAAACAAACATCTTACTAACATTAGTGTAACTGATATCTTAGAGGTAGCTAGCATTAAAGCTTTCCAGAATAACGACATCCTACACTTTCTGATAAAATATCCAAATCCAAAATTATCATGTAAGAAAATTAATGTTTATCCGGTTCAAAGGAAAAATATAGTTTTAGATTTTGAAAAGGGTAGCATAGTTGCGGACTGTGGCACGGAGTCGTATGCGGTTACTGTGTGTGATGTGGCGGTGAGCACAACATTCTGCAGAAGATCAAGAACACCTAATTGCGCACAGAACCTCATATCCGGGACACCGGCAAAATGCGGCACTCCAGCCATCTGGATCCACTGACAGTGGTGGACGATGGGATAATAATTATCAATGATGTCACCGCAACCATAATCAACAAAGACAATCACGCGCAAAAGATTTCTGACACATACTTAACAACATTTGATGACAAAATGACCATAAATGATACCCTGTTCGTTAACAATTATGGGGCATTGCAGAAGAAACCAATGGTTGCAGCTATCTCCCAAATCAACATAACAAGCCATCGGGAGAAACTGAGTCTGCCACTTCTACATGGACATGAATTTACAAAACATCGGTCACCTTCGCTCCAACCTGGTATCTGGTTCTATCATCAGTAGTGGTGCTACACTAGCCACAGTTGTGGTGGCAATCCTCATCATCTACGAGGTTCGTCGTCGTTGGAAAATAAGACACCAAGCCCAGCTGATTAGTAACCTTCAGACCGCTTTAAAGAAGTTCGAGGAGGTCCATCACTTAGTTGAGGGATGAGTTATAACCAGCCAAATAAATAAGTGAACGCCTCAGCGTCAGCGTCAGCAATTAGTCGGTCCCACGGCCGACCGAAATTTGATCCTCCAGCGAATCCACGAAAAACATAACGCGTGTAAATAATAATAATCGCAAAAAAAAAAAAAAATTTGTGAAAAAATAAATAAAAAAATTAGGAGAACTAAAGTCGCAACAAAACAACATCGATACATCGTTATCACCGCCCATCACTCCGACACTCAACCGACACCTGGGGACTTTATTATAACTAAATAAGGAGAAATATTTAGGAATTGAAGTCAATGTATCTCATGTAAGTGGGAATTTTGTTATTGATTTCCTTTTCTCCCTTCTTTAAAAATTTAATAAAGTTTTAGTTATAAACTCAATTTGCCTTAACAAAGTGTAATAGTGAAAAATTTTTTATATCAAGTGACGAAGAGTTAGCTGAGCTGTGCGAGGGATTAAATTTTTATACCGAAAGCAAAAAGAATAAAACAGAGAAAATGAATGCGCAAGAAGTAATTAATATAATGCATGAAGCAGTAAAAAGGCCCAAGACATTGCCAATTGCCCTTGCACAAGAGGCCGAAGCCAAAGGCTGCAGATGATAAAAATAAAAATTCAATTAACAATTCCCAAGAACATTCAAAGAAATCACAGTACCATCACGATAGTCAAGCAAATACGGTTCAAAATAAAGACCCACTTTTCAGTAAAAAACGGAACTATGCTGGCAAGGGAAACCAAAGTTCCAGACAGTTTACCAGTTCAAAATCGAAACTTCAGGGACGAAATCAAACTCAGCCCATGGAGCCAATGGACATTGATCCATCTACATCGCGGTTTAAACAAACAACTGCCTATCAGCAGCGAAAACCTTTCGCGAATTCGACACAAAGTCGACAAAATGTGAACCATAATCAGGTTGTGCCAGACAGTGACGAGGACTATGAGTCGAAAGCGGAGGACGTTGTAACAATCTTTGAGATCGAATAATCTGATATTAAGGCCTGTAATTTTTTAGGGCAACATCCTTCCTTCCGTTCATTACAAAACAGTTAGACGGGAAAGCAATAAAAATTCTTGTAGACACTGGGGCATCCAAAAATTATATTAAACCATTGTCCGAATTAAAACACATTGTCCCAGTGCAAAGTCCGTTTCAGGTTGAGTCCATCCATGGCTCCTCCTCTGTCAATACAAAATGTAAAATCAATCTCTTTGGAGAAAAATCCTTTTTCTTCATTTTAACCACTTTAACCGATTTTGATGCTATTATAGTGTAGTATGTTGTATGCCAAATGAGCATATGCCCTCAGCATTGTAGAGTATACAATGTTACCAGTGGTCATATGCTCAACATAAAGTAAATAAGTTTAAGTAATCAAAAATATATACATAAGTGCAGTAATAGGATCCGTCACTTATGCGGACTGACCGCAACGTGGGAACGCTAGCGTAAGCACTTTTTGAGTATGTACCATCTGCATATACATACTACACTCTCTCGTTCTGCTGCCTTCAGCGGCAGAACTTATATACTTAAATTCTTAGGCTAAGCAAGAGAATATTTTTCAAATAAAATCAATTCGGCTCTAACCGACAAAGGGAAATCAACTGTTTAATTATTTTGGAATAAAATAACATTCAACTTTACATGGCGACCGTGACAAGTGTCACGACACTCGTACGCCCAAAAGAAAAATAAATAAATTATATCAATGTGAGTGCAGCCTAAACTGAGCAAAGGATAAAAGCAAAGAAAAAGGATAATATTATGATGATGCAAAACCAATCCAAATAAAAAGCCTACCTACCAAGCAACCAGCAACCAACCAACAAACCACAATAATGTTTAAAAAACATTTAATATTACACAAAGAGGACAACAATTTGCAGTTCAAAGACCAAGAATCAACATGAAATTTATCGCTATCATTTCTATCATTTGCTTGCTGGCCCACATCTGTCAATACCGATGAGAAGGACAGGATGATGGACTGCGAATAAAGTGCTCCAACTTCTCCAGCTTTCCTATGCAACCACTCCAGTCTCGACACCAGCTCCACCCTGCCCTAAGAAATATCCGTTCAGCTGCCATCCCAATTTGGCACAAGTTCCCTGCAACGCTCCAGCTCCCAGCTACGTACTCGCAGTACACGCCCATCTATAATCAGCAGCCACCTCGCAGCCAGCACCGGCCCCGTCTGGCGTTTCAAGCCAGACCAAGGATAAGAGACCCGACAACGCTGCAAAGGGCGCCCAACAATAATATTAAATGCCCTGCATGGCATACAAAATTTTTTTTATTATTTTAACAAATCATGTACAACACCCTTTGTAATGGAAGCGATAACTGCATCGCCCGTTAAAGTATGGCCCGTGAAGCCATACAAAATATTAGGTAGGGAATGTAAAAAAAAAAAATTTAAAAAATAGAAAAAAATATATATGTTTAATAATAACATTATATGGCATTCTAATATGAAAAATTAATGGATAACATTAGCTAATTGATGATATATATATATAAAAAGTTTTGATATTGCTTTTGCTTTGCTGCAATTGTTTTGCAAATTTATTAGAGATATATTTTCCATTTTATGATAAAGAATTGATTTTAATAAAACACAAATATT
Organism: Drosophila sturtevanti; assembly: GCA_018150375.1. Taxonomy (NCBI): domain Eukaryota; kingdom Metazoa; phylum Arthropoda; class Insecta; order Diptera; family Drosophilidae; genus Drosophila; species Drosophila sturtevanti. The sequence goes on from JAECWJ010000645.1 coordinate 21,776, forward strand.
TTCCATATTATGCAATATAAATAAAAAGCAAAAATTAATGGAAACAATGTACGGCTGGCCGATGTTTCTATAAGCTTGTAGATTCAGATTCAAGATTAACAATCAAATTTTTAAATTTTCTTAATCATTATAGTTGCATTAGAAAAAAAAGAGCGAACAACGGCATCAAAAATATATATCGGAAATATCAGAGGAAATATCAGAGTGAGTAGAGGACAATGAGTTATTTACAAAAGAAAAAAGCCGACAGAAGCGGTTTAAAAGTACGCTTAAGAAAAAGAAAAGCGGAAATATTAAAATTATTGTTTGCCACCGGTTTGCCGGTTGTACACTGCCAATATATACACCCAAGAGGTGAAAAAACTTGCTAAGTCTCTTAAAGGAGCCTATATAAATGATGGCTTATCACCAGATTTGGCATCCAAATACAGCACATCGCAAGCTGTAAATGCAATGACAAGAAACTGCGCTATCGATAAGGTAAAACTTATTATGCAGGCAGGCACATTCAGCAATATGAATGATGCCATTACCAAATTTGTCAACAGTTGCACAGAGGCAACTGGCCATGCTAACTCTGACCTACATTTTACATCAGGCAAATACAACAGTGGGGTCCGAGGTAAATACCAAGGAAAAGGTTATTTAATCAAAAAATTTTAATCTCAATATTTTTGTAAAATTAACATAAATAAAATTAACATGTCACCTTTCAAAATTAATTCCGATCACTTTGTTACAATTTCTAAAAGAAAAAAAATAAAATCCCAAGGCACTTCTCTAATAAATGTCCAATTCAAACAATACACAATCTCACACGAATTCAATATAGTAGATACAAAATTAGCAATACTTTGCAATGAAATTAAAGGCATTGATTTAAAAAAAAACCCATACAAATACAATTAAATACAACAAACAAAACATGACAATCAAAAAAAAAAAAACAAGGAAAAGACAATTTTGTGGCAGATGCCCTATCACGGATAACAATATCCGAAATATCCAAAAAGACATACAAAATAAAGTCCTGAAAGTCACTACCAGGCAACAGTATAGACAGTAAGAATCCTGCACAGGAAATGTAAAAGTAGATTTGCCTATGCAAACACTTAACTACGCTTCTAAGCCCAACTTATATGAAATCATTTATGATGACGTATTAAGTAAAATAGTGGCCTTGCATATAAGAAACAATACATGTTTTTAGGATCATGGAAAGAAAATTATAGCAAGAATTAATGTTAGCGATTTATACTCCAATGGAATTCTTGACTTAGGTCAGTTTTTCAAAGGGTTGAATGGCAAGCCGGTGTATCTCAAATTAGCCAACTCAAAGTGGCACCGTGCAAAAAGATCTTTGAATTAATTTCAATTGAATCTTTTAATAATATGGGTGACCCTAATACAAAATGTAAAAGATCAAGAAGCGATACTGTCTAAATTATATAACAATGAAATACAAGGAGGTCATAATGGCATTACAAAAACTTTGGCCAAAGTAAGCGATATTATTATTATTATTATTTGGAAAATATGACATGTCATATTATAGAATATATATATAAATGTCAAAAATGCCTTAAATATAAAACAACAAAACATACCGAGACCGCTATGACAAAACTATATTTGAAAACTTTATTCTGAAGTACGGTCCAATGAAGACGTTCATTGCGGACATGGAAACAGAATATAAAAATCAATAAATTATGACTCTTGCAAATATCTAAAGATAGACAACATAAAGTCTACAGCACACCACTACCAGACATTAGGTACCGTTGAAAGAAGTCATAGGACATTCAATGAGTACATTCGTTCATACATTTCTGTAGATAATACTGATTGGGACATATGGTTACAGTATTTCGTGTATTGTTTTAACACAACACCATCAGTAACTCATAATTATTATCCATATGAACTAGTATTTGGTAGACAAAACAACTTACCAATACAATTTAATAGAGAAAATACTATAGAACCTATATATAATATAGAAGACTATTCAAAAGAAGTTAAGTTTAGATTAGAAAACGCGTATAAGAGAGCTCGAATACTTTTAGAGAAAAATAAAATTAAGCAAAAAGAAATAATTGATAGGAATGTATTAGATTTTAAAATAGAAATAGGAGACCAGGTTTATCTAAAGAATAAAACAGGTCATAAATTAGAACCATCTTACGTAGGACCATTTGAGGTCATTAGCATAGAAAACAATAATAATATAATTATAAAGAATAATAAAAATAAAAAACAGAAAGTCCATAAAAACAGATTAAAACCATTTATAAAATAGAAAGCGGAATGATCAACCGTAATAATAATAATAACAAATTTAAAAACAAATATATATAATAACGAAATTTTCTTTTTATATTTAATTAAATAGCTATGTAAAAAAAACAAAACGTTACTATAAAAAAAATATACAAATAGTTGCCCATTCGATCTAGTAAATAAAAAAAAATTTTTACTTCTGAATATTAATACATATATATATCATCAAAAATGCAAAAACACAAAAAAAAAAAATAAAATAAAAAATCAAATATACAACATAATATATAAAAAAACTAGAAAGATGGACTAACTTCGGCCGTGCCGAAGTTCGTATACCCTTGCAGATTTTCTCTATATAATTCACCAGAAGCATTATTGTAAATTAAACATACCAAATTTACAAATTCAATATTTTGAGCTTGAGGAAAAAAATTTTTCATACAAAATTTTTTTTGTACCGATTGTTCCTATAGCAGCTATATGATATAGCCAACCGATTCTGATCAGTCTTGGTTGAAGTATCAAAAGCATATTAAACTCAAGAATTTCGTGGCATTCGGTTGAAAAACAACAGGTTATTGGGATAAGCCTTGAATAAGAAGCATATTAAACTCACAAATATCAAATTTCGTGGCATTCGGTTGAAAAACAGCAGAGTTATTGAGGATAAGCCTTATTCATGACCGATCGTTCCTATGGAAGCTATATGATATAGTCGTCCGATCGGGATGATTCCGAGATATACAATGCCTGCAGCAAAAAGGAGCCTATGCTGAATCTCAGCTCTGTAGCTCTTATGGTCTCGGAGGAGAAGCTGTTGATCCAGACAGACGGACAGAGGGACAGACGGACAGACGGACATGGTCATATCGACTCGGCTATTCATGCTGATCAAGAATATATATACTTTATATAGTCGGAGATGCTTCCTTCTGTGCGTTGCAAACTTCTGACCAAAATTAATATACCCTCTGCAAGAGTATAAAAATAATATATATAAAAATAATACTAATAATAATTTCTTTTTACTAAATAACTACACTATATTACGTTATTTTTAAAAAAAGGGAGGTGTAGTATGTTGTATGCCAAATGAGCATATGCCAACAGCATTGTAGAGTATACAATGTAACCAGTGGTCATATGCTCAACATAAAGTAAATAAGTTTAAGTAATCAAAAATATATACATAAGTGCAGTAATAGGATCCGTCACTTATGCGGACTGACCGCAACGTGGGAACGCTAGCGTAAGCACTTTTTGAGTATGTACCATCTGCATATACATACTACACTCTCTCGTTCTGCTGCCTTCAGCGGCAGAACTTATATACTTAAATTCTTAGGCTAAGCAAGAGAATATTTTTCAAGTAAAATCAATTCGGCTTTAACCGACAAATATAAATCAACTGTTTAATTATTTTGGAATAAAATAACATTCAACTTTACAATAGGGTTAGACCTTTTAAGAAAGGTGAACACCACCATCAATTTTACAGAAGGCAAAATTTATTTTAAGGGGGTTCTGAGGATATTAAGTTGCAAAAATGTGAATTTCATTGAAATAGATGAAGAAGATGTTCCTCCTGCTATGAAAGAAAAATTTCAGAAAATGATTAAGCTATGAGCCTCTTCATTTGCAGACCCCAAAGTAGCTTCACCATTTAATATAAACACGGTGGCAACCATTCGAACACAGGAAGAACCTGTTTTTTATTATATGAATATCCGTTGGGGGTATCTGACTTCGTTAATGCGGAGATTAAACAACTTTTAAAAGACGGCATTATACGACCGTCTAGATCGCCCTACAATAATCCAATTTGGATTGTAGACAAAAAAGGTGTTGACGAACACAGCCATAAAAAAAAGAGTGGTCATTGATTTTCGAAAATTAAACCAAGTGACTGTGTCGGACAAGTATCCGATTCCCTCTATTACGACAATACTGTCGAACATGTTAAAAGCACAGTATTTCTCAACTTTGGATCAAAGTAGGAATTTCACCAGATTGAGCTGGCAGAGGGGGATAGGGAGAAAACCGTCTTCTCTGTCAAAAGTGGGAAGTACGAATTTTGTGGACTCCCATTTGGACTAAAAAACGCCCCTAGTATTTTTCAGAGAGCTATTGATGATGATTTGTCACGTCTATGTGGACGATGTTATCATATTTTCTGAAACAAAATAAGATCATGTTAAACACATTGACATTATTCTTCAATGTCTTGGCGATGCAGGTACGAGAGTTTCCCAGGAAAAATCGAAGTTTTTCAAAAAAAGCGTCGAATACCTCGGGTTTGTTGTTGCTAGGGGAAGTATAAAAACCTCGCTAGAAAAGGTTCAGGCGTTTGTTTGTTTTACGAATCAAATTGTCATCGTAGAAGCAGATTTCCCTTCAGTAAGAACATTCATACTTTTTCAGACAAAAACAAGGCATATTATTCAAGTGTCTGATAGAAGCACATTAATGCAAACGTTGCAAGATGTGGTAAATGCAGCCGTAGTCAACGCAATACACTGCAAACTTACTAGAGCTCTTTGGCCAACGTGACAACTGGCCAGATGGAGGTGACGGACATAGCTTCGCATGAATTGCTAGCGTTTCGATAAAATGAGCGGAAATTTCGCATCATATGAAATAGGAGCGTTTACAAGTCGCCCCCGACTCTCAACAACGAAAATGAGCACCACCAACAACCTTGAAGTTTTTGACCAACTCTGGCGCTCTTACGAATTTTTCCTATTTCTTCTCGGAATTCTTTATTTTGAAGTATTTCAACAATTTTGTGAAATGCTTCTTTTCGCTCTAATGGTGATGGAATTACATCATCGAATATGGTCGATTTATTTTTACATCTACAGATGAAACGGAACACATAACAGAACACTCTTATTAATTTTGTATGTGACGAATAAGCTTCGATGGTCTCGATTAGCGGATTCTCGTTACCTACCAGGGTCAGCACGACGGCTGATTTCCGCACTTCCAAGTTACGCATTTCGTCCGATAGTTTGACATGCTGATTGACTGGCCAATCGCTTTGCGGTTGTCTGAGAAAAACAGGTCCTGATAACCAAATCGAATCAACTAGTTCGTCAACATTACAACCACGAGACACAATGTCTGCTGGGTTCTGTTTTGTTGGTACATGTCGCCATGATACGTTCTCTGACCATTCTTGGATTTCAGCCACCCTGTTCGAAACGAACGTTGCCAATGACGATGGGTGTGACTTTATCCAATGAAGAGTAACACTGTAACATATGGCACTGAACTTTCTGAACACTCTCCAAGAATCATCTGGGTTTTTATGCCCTGTACCCATAGGGTACAAGGGTATATTAAAGTCGCTAAAATGTATGTAATAGGCAGAAGGAAAATTTTCCGACCCTATCAAGTATATATATTCTTGATCAGCATCAACAGCCGAGTCGATATTACCATGTCCGACAGACGGACAGACGGACAGACGGACATGGTCATATCGACTCGGCTATTCATGCTGATCAAGAATATATATACTTTATATAGTCGGAGATTCTTCCTTCTGTGCGTTGCAAACTTCTGACCAAAATTAATATACCCTCTGCAAGAGTATAAAAATAATATATATAAAAATAATACTAATAATAATTTCTTTTTACTAAATAACTACACTATATTACGTTATTTTTAAAAAAAGGGAGGTGTAGTATGTTGTATGCCAAATGAGCATATGCCAACAGCATTGTAGAGTATACAATGTAACCAGTGGTCATATGCTCAACATAAAGTAAATAAGTTTAAATAATCAAAATATATACATAAGTGCAGTAATAGGATCCGTCACTTATGCGGACTGACCGCAGCGTGGGAACGCTAGCGTAAGCACTTTTTGAGTATGTACCATCTGCATATACATACTACACTCTCTCGTTCTGCTGCCTTCAGCGGCAGAACTTATATACTTAAATTCTTAGGCTAAGCAAGAGAATATTTTTCAAGTAAAATCAATTCGGCTTTAACCGACAAATATAAATCAACTGTTTAATTATTTTGGAATAAAATAACATTCAACTTTACAATAGGGTTAGACCTTTTTAAGAAAGGTGAACACCACCATCAATTTTACAGAAGGCAAAATTTATTTTAAGGGGGTTCTGAGGATATTAAGTTGCAAAAATGTGAATTTCATTGAAATAGATGAAGAAGATGTTCCTCCTGCTATGAAAGAAAATTTCAGAAAATGATTAAGCTATGAGCCTCTTCATTTGCAGACCCCAAAGTAGCTTCACCATTTAATATAAACACGGTGGCAACCATTCGAACACAGGAAGAACCTGTTTTTTATTATATGAATATCCGTTGGGGGTATCTGACTTCGTTAATGCGGAGATTAAACAACTTTTAAAAGACGGCATTATACGACCGTCTAGATCGCCCTACAATAATCCAATTTGGATTGTAGACAAAAAAGGTGTTGACGAACACAGCCATAAAAAAAAGAGTGGTCATTGATTTTCGAAAATTAAACCAAGTGACTGTGTCGGACAAGTATCCGATTCCCTCTATTACGACAATACTGTCGAACATGTTAAAAGCACAGTATTTCTCAACTTTGGATCTAAAGTAGGAATTTCACCAGATTGAGCTGGCAGAGGGGGATAGGGAGAAAACCGTCTTCTCTGTCAAAAGTGGGAAGTACGAATTTTGTGGACTCCCATTTGGACTAAAAAACGCCCCTAGTATTTTTCAGAGAGCTATTGATGATGATTTGTCACGTCTATGTGGACGATGTTATCATATTTTCTGAAACAAAATAAGATCATGTTAAACACATTGACATTATTCTTCAATGTCTTGGCGATGCAGGTACGAGAGTTTCCCAGGAAAAATCGAAGTTTTTCAAAAAAAGCGTCGAATACCTCGGGTTTGTTGTTGCTAGGGGAAGTATAAAAACCTCGCTAGAAAAGGTTCAGGCGTTTGTTTGTTTTACGAATCAAATTGTCATCGTAGAAGCAGATTTCCTTCAGTAAGAACATTCATACTTTTTCAGACAAAAACAAGGCATATTATTCAAGTGTCTGATAGAAGCACATTAATGCAAACGTTGCAAGATGTGGTAAATGCAGCCGTAGTCAACGCAATACACTGCAAACTTACTAGAGCTCTTTGGCCAACGTGACAACTGGCCAGATGGAGGTGACGGACATAGCTTCGCACGAATTGCGAGCGTTTCGATAAAATGAGCAGAAATTTCGCATCATATGAAATAGGAGCGTTTACAAGTCGCCCCCCGACTCTCAACAACGAAAATGAGCACCACGAACCAGTGTATTCGTGCGGAAATGGAGTCAAACCTTGAAGTTTTTGACCAACTCTGGCGCTCTTTCGAATTTTTCCTATATCTTCTCGGAATTCTTTATTTTGAAGTATTTCAACAATTTTTTGAAATGCTTCGTTTCGCTCTAATGGTGATGGAATTACATCATCGAATATGGTCGATTTATTTTTACATCTACAGATGAAACGGAACACATAACAGAACACTCTTATTAATTTTGTATGTGAAGAATAAGCTTCGATGGTCTCGATTAGCGGATTCTCGTTAACTACCAGGGTCAGCACGACGGCTGATTTCCGCACTTCCAAGTTACGCATTTCGTCCGATAGTTTGACATGCTGATTGACTGGCCAATCGCTTTGCGGTTGTCTGAGAAAAACAGGTCCTGATAACCAAATCGAATCAACTAGTTCGTCAACATTACAACCACGAGACACAATGTCTGCTGGGTTCTGTTTTGTTGGTACATGTCGCCATGATACGTTCTCTGACCATTCTTGGATTTCAGCCACCCTGTTCGAAACGAACGTTGCCAATGACGATGGGTGTGACTTTATCCAATGAAGAGTAACACTGTAACATATGGCACTGAACTTTCTGAACACTCTCCAAGAATCATCTGGGTTTTTATGCCCTGTACCCATAGGGTACAAGGGTATATTAAAGTCGCTAAAATGTATGTAATAGGCAGAAGGAAAATTTTCCGACCCTATCAAGTATATATATTCTTGATCAGCATCAACAGCCGAGTCGATATGACCATGTCCGTCTGTCCGTCTGTCCGTCCGTATGAACATCGAGATCTCAGAGACTATAAGAGCTAGAGTAACCAAACTTGGTGCCAACATCCGTCTACTGTATACGCAGATCAAGTTTGTTTCAAATTTTTGCCACGCCCACTTCCGCTCCCGCAAATTAGAAAAAACTATAACTATAGTACTATTAGAGCTACAGTAATTATTTTTAGTATACTCAATTATATAGCCAATATGTACCATCTGACCGAAATCGGTCAATAAATATCGGAGATAATACGTATATATGTTTTGTATTGAAATGCTTTGGGCAGCAGCAACTGAAATGTGTGAGCGAGATAGCATGCGCATGTTGCTTTGTACCGAATGACGCATTAGTTTCCTTCACTAATGTGAATGAGCGAGAAAGCATGCATTTTGTGTTGCGGTTTGTTAAGAGAATTTTATGAAAAATTTTATTCAATTAATGAGGATTGCGAAGGAGTCTGTTTAAATGAAATATCCTTTTTTGGTACAGGGCATACACGAAGTCGGCATGGAAGACTTGCTTACTTCATTTCTCCACACTACGAGCTGGAAGTCTCGATCTGCTTCATGTACCAGTACTTGCCGATACATTTTTTTGACGCCCGCTGTCAAGGCATACTTATGAAGCCTGAAGCGAAGCAGATTCGAGTATAGCTCCTCTTGAATGGTGGGACCGACCATCAAAATGTCATTCAACGCAACTAGAGACGAAGTTTTGCATGATGCATCGAATACAACACGCAGTTTCGTCGATGTACTTTGCGGTCGTAAAACGAATAAAGTAGTGTGTATGATCTGGAATTTTATTGTCGGTTTCTGACATATGTCCCAATGAAAGATATTCTTCCATGAACTCCAGATACATTTGTCTCAATTGCACATCTTTAGACAATCTTCTTTCTAGCGACAAGAACCGCCGTTTGGCAACGTCAAATGACCTCCCAAGCGCATTGGGATTCGATTTAAACGGCAGCTTCACCTGAAAACGACCCGATGGTACTTGCAAGTTTTTGGCGAAATGTTTTTCGCACAGCTGATGATGAAATTTTTATGGGGGAAGGCAGATCTTCGATAGTCCGAAATTTCTGCAAGGTCTTATCAATTGAGCTTAGGACTTCGTTTTGATAACTCAAATTGACTGTCCTCTTCTGAATTTCTCCAATACCAAAAGGGTACCGCCCGGATACAACCCATCTGAATATTGTTTTCTGAAGGTTGGAAGTCCTTGACCTTGCCTTATATGACCAATTGATAAAAGGTCGTAGAACGCATCTGCTCCAATGAGCATATCGACTTTTTGTGGCTTATAAAAAAAGGGTCGGCTAATTGTAGATTGTTCGGAATTTTCCAACCAGTGATGTTGACTGTTTCGGGTGACTGGTAGGACGAAATAGACGTCAAGATACCGAACTCTAAAGGCACCTCACTGCGATTGACTCGCGACTGTACCACCGTGTGTATCAATTTTGTGACTTGAACATTGGATTCAGAAATACCAAACAAGTCGATTGGACCCTCCTCTCTAGGTAACTGCAACCGTTGAGTCATTTCTTCTGTTATCAAGTTAGTCATGGAACAACTATCGGTACCGCCCGGATACAACCCATCCGAATATTGTTTTCTGAAGGTTGGAAGTCCTTGACCTTGCCTTATATGACCAATTGATAAAAGGTCGTAGAACGCATCCGCTCCAATGAGCATATCGATTTTTTGTGGCTTATAAAAAAAGGGTCGGCTAATTGTAGATTGTTCGGAATTTTCCAACCAGTGATGTTGACTGTTTCGGGTGACTGGTAGGACGAAATAGACGTCAAGATACCGAACTCTAAAGGCACCTCACTGCGATTGACTCGCGACTGTACCACCGTGTGTATCAATTTTGTGACTTGAACATTGGATTCAGAAATACCAAGCAAGTCGATTGGACACTCCTCTCTAGGTAACTGCAACCGTTGAGCCATTTCTTCTGTTATCAAGTTAGTCATGGAACAACTATCGAGCAAAGCTCGGGCTAGCACGAAATCGCCAGCTTTCGTTCTAACACCAACGATTGCAGTTACAAGAATCACACTCTGTGGAGCCGTCACATGCATAACATGTGAGGTAGAAGGTAGATCTTGTGGAGGTGGTGGTAACGCTCGACCACTGCTGACTGTGTATATGTGAAGCAACGTATGGTGCGACTTGTTGCATAATCGAGCTGCTCTTCCCACTTACGCTTCGTCTGTGAATCGACCTTGTTCATAACTAAGTGAATTAGAATGGCATTTAAAATCACTTTTTCGTCTCCAATGGACAACAGGAAGCCATAAGTCCACGGATGTGCCATTTTAGAAAGGATAAACAGCGCGGAAATATTTTCAATGAAAATGAGGCAATCGTTGTCATAGACCTTTTTTAGGTTAAGGATCGCCTTATCATAATTGTCTTCTGAGACTTGAAACGCTTTGACAGTTCCTAGCGCTTCACCAGACAGACACGAAATTAAATAATTGAACTTTTCAATTTTTGGAATTGAGACGTTCGTATGAACAAGGGTTTCGAACAATGACATGAAATTTTTAAACTCTGAGTATTTGCAACTAAATTTAGGCAGTTGCAAACTCGGAAGACGAGACGGAATTATTCGTACAGACTTGGTTTCTACAGGCGTGCTGGCATCGGACGATTTTTTTAATACACTAAAGAGAAGCGGTTCATTTGTTAGTATATATGTATATAAATATATATTTATGTATGTGTATATATAAATACATACAAGATGGCCAGCACAATTACCAAAGAGAAATTTGGGCCCTTTCAATTTTTAGTACCTTACCTTGGAGTTGACCTTCGCTTTGGAATCAACTTTCCTTGAATCCGACATAGATGGATTATGGGGATGACAACCACTCCAAATAATTTCCAAGATTTTTTTTTTTTGTTTTATTGTGTGTTTCGTGACAGACGCGGGAGAAATTTGTTTATGTTGTTTGTTTGGATAATTTCCCGGCGCGGTGTGCGAATTAACTCTGAACTGTTTAGTCTTTTACTTTGCGTTTTGTTTTTATAACATGTACATATATGTATATATGTATGTATTTTTCACAGCACTAAGACTTCACCAGTTCACATCACAATTTTTAAGCTTTTCTTTTTAATATTTATATATACATGTACATATGTACATCTGTTCCACTGTTCTTTTTATTGTATTTAATTCTTTTTCCCTTTCCACTCCAAAAACTTGTCCCTGCTCGGGCGCCATGAAAAATCACAAGAGTTTTTATGATTATAAGTATTTATGTATTACGAATTTAAAACTCGGGACTTCGTTTTCTATGAGGAAAGGAATGTCAACGAAAGAAAATATTGCGTGCGATCGTTTCATAGGTTATTTTTCGATTATATTTCATTTTTTCTTCTTAAACTTACGTCGGCGAAGCTGATCGAATTCGCTGCAACGCTGTTCGATCCCGCCAGCCTTCAAATGCAACATCGAACATTTATTTGGACAAACGCAAACCACCTAGTGCTCATCTGCGCGTACACCGGCCCCCTTGGAGGGCTTCAGGCCTTCAAAGAACTGGCAGTGGTGCCACGCACGCGCAGATGAGCACTAGGTGGTTTGCGTTTGTCCAAATAAATGTTCGATGTTGCATTTGAAGGCTGGCGGGATCGAACAGCGTTGCAGCGAATTCGATCAGCTTCGCCGACGTAAGTTTAAGAAGAAAAAATGAAATATAATCGAAAAATAACCTTTGAACCGATCGCACGCAATATTTTCTTTCGTTGACATTCCTTTCCTCATAGAAAACGAAGTCCCGAGTTTTAAATTCGTAATACATAAATACTTATAATCATAAAAACTCTTGTGATTTTTCATGGCGCCCGAGCAGGGACAAGTTTTTGGAGTGGAAAGGGAAAAAGAATTAAATACAATAAAAAGAACAGTGGAACAGATGTACATATGTACATGTATATATAAATATTAAAAAGAAAAGCTTAAAAATTGTGAAGTGAACTGGTGAAGTCTTAGTGCTGCGAAAAATACATACATATATACATATATGTACATGTTATAAAAACAAAACGCAAAGTAAAAGACTAAACAGTTCAGAGTTAATTCGCACACCGCGCCGGGAAATTATCCAAACAAACAACATAAACAAATTTCTCCCGCGTCTGTCACGAAACACACAATAAAACAAAAAAATTCTTGGAAATTATTTGGAGTGGTTGTCATCCCCATAATCCATCTGTGTCGGATTCAAGGAAAGTTGATTCCAAAGCGAAGGTCAACTCCAAGGTAAGGTACTAAAAATTGAAAGGGCCCAAATCGAGAATTTCTCTTTGGTAATTGTGCTGGCCATCTTGTATGTATTTATATATACACATACATAAATATATATTTATATACATATATACTAACAAATGAACCGCTTCTCTTTAGTGTATTAAAAAAATCGTCCGATGCCAGCACGCCTGTAGAAACCAAGTCTGTACGAATAATTCCGTCTCGTCTTCCGAGTTTGCAACTGCCTAAATTTAGTTGCAAATACTCAGAGTTTAAAAATTTCATGTCATTGTTCGAAACCCTTGTTCATACGAACGTCTCAATTCCAAAAATTGAAAAGTTCAATTATTTAATTTCGTGTCTGTCTGGTGAAGCGCTAGGAACTGTCAAAGCGTTTCAAGTCTCAGAAGACAATTATGATAAGGCGATCCTTAACCTAAAAAAGGTCTATGACAACGATTGCCTCATTTTCATTGAAAATATTTCCGCGCTGTTTATCCTTTCTAAAATGGCACATCCGTGGACTTATGGCTTCCTGTTGTCCATTGGAGACGAAAAAGTGATTTTAAATGCCATTCTAATTCACTTAGTTATGAACAAGGTCGATTCACAGACGAAGCGTAAGTGTGGAAGAGCAGCTCGATTATGCAACAAGTCGCACCATACGTTGCTTCACATATACACAGTCAGCAGTGGTCGAGCGTTACCACCACCTCCACAAGATCTACCTTCTACCTCACATGTTATGCATGTGACGGCTCCACAGAGTGTGATTCTTGTAACTGCAATCGTTGGTGTTAGAACGAAAGCTGGCGATTTCGTGCTAGCCCGAGCTTTGCTTGATAGTTGTTCCATGACTAACTTGATAACAGAAGAAATGGCTCAACGGTTGCAGTTACCCTAGAGAGGAGTGTCCAATCGACTTGCTTGGTATTTCTGAATCCAATGTTCAAGTCACAAAATTGATACACACGGTGGTACAGTCGCGAGTCAATCGCAGTGAGGTGCCATTAGAGTTCGGTATCTTGACGTCTATTTCGTCCTACCAGTCACCCGAAACAGTCAACATCACTGGTTGGAAAATTTGAACAATCTACAATTAGCCGACCCTTTTTTTATAAGCCACAAAAATCGATATGCTCATTGGAGCGGATGCGTTCTACGACCTTTTATCAATTGGTCATATAAGGCAAGGTCACGGACTTCCAACCTTCAGAAAACAATATTCGGATGGGTTGTATCCGGGCGGTACCGATAGTTGTTCCATGACTAACTTGATAACAGAAGAAATGACTCAACGGTTGCAGTTACCTAGAGAGGAGGGTCCAATCGACTTGTTTGGTATTTCTGAATCCAATGTTCAAGTCCCAAAATTGATACACACGGTGGTACAGTCGCGAGTCAATCGCAGTGAGGTGCCTTTAGAGTTCGGTATCTTGACGTCTATTTCGTCCTACCAGTCACCCGAAACAGTCAACATCACTGGTTGGAAAATTCCGAACAATCTACAATTAGCCGACCCTTTTTTTTATAATCCACAAAAAATCGATATGCTCATTGGAGCAGATGCGTTCTACGACCTTTTATCAATTGGTCATATAAGGCAAGGTCAAGGACTTCCAACCTTCAGAAAACAATATTCGGATGGGTTGTATCCGTGCGGTACCCTTTTGGTATTGGAGAAATTCAGAAGAATTGACTGTCCAATTTGAGTTATCAAAACGAAGTCCTAAGCTCAATTGACAAGACCTTGCAGAAATTTCGGACTATCGAAGATCTGCCTTCCCCCATAAAAAATTTCATCATCAGCTGTGCGAAAAACATTTCGCCAAAAACTTGCAAAGTACCATCGGGTCGTTTTCAGGTGAAGCTGCCGTTTAAATCGAATCCCAATGCGCTTGGGAGGTCATTTGACGTTGCCAAACGGCGGTTCTTGTCGCTAGAAAGAAGATTGTCTAAAGATGTACAATTGAGACAAATGTATCTGGAGTTCATGGAAGAATATCTTTCATTGGGACATATGTCAGAAACCGACAATAAAATTCCAGATCATACACACTACTTTATTCGTTTTACGACCGTAAAGTACATCGACGAAACTGCGTGTTTGTATTCGATGCATCATGCAAAAACTTCGTCTCTAGTTGCGTTGAATGACATTTTGATGGTCGGTCCCCACCATTCAAGAGGAGCTATACTCGAATCTGCTTCGCTTTCAGGCTTCATAAGTATGCCTTGACAGCGGGCGTCAAAAAAATGTATCGGCAAGTACTGGTACATGAAGCAGATCGAGACTTCCAGCTCGTAGTGGAGAAATGAAGTAAGCAAGTCGTCCATGCCGACTTCGTGTATGCCCTGTACCAAAAAAGGATATTTCATTTAAACAGACTCCTTCGCAATCCTCATTAATTGAATAAAATTTTTCATAAAATTCTCTTAACAAACCGCAACACAAAACATGCTTTCTCGCTCATTCACATTAGTGAAGGAAACTAATGCGTCATTCGGTACAAAGCAACATGCGCATGCTATCTCGCTCACACATTTCAGTTGCTGCTGCCCAAAGCATTTCAATACAAAACATATATACGTATTATCTCCGATATTTATTGACCGATTTCGGTCAGATGGTACATATTGGCTATATAATTGAGTATACTAAAAATAATTACTGTAGCTCTAATAGTACTATAGTTATAGTTTTTTCTAATTTGCGGGAGCGGAAGTGGGCGTGGCAAAAATTTGAAACAAACTTGATCTGCGTATACAGTAGACGGATGTTGGCACCAAGTTTGGTTACTCTAGCTCTTATAGTCTCTGAGATCTCGATGTTCATACGGACGGACAGACGGACAGACGGACATGGTCATATCGACTCGGCTGTTGATGCTGATCAAGAATATATATACTTGATAGGGTCGGAAAATTTTCCTTCTGCCTATTACATACATTTTAGCGACTTTAATATACCCTTGTACCCTATGGGTACAGGGCATAAAAACCCAGATGATTCTTGGAGAGTGTTCAGAAAGTTCAGTGCCATATGTTACAGTGTTACTCTTCATTGGATAAAGTCACACCCATCGTCATTGGCAACGTTCGTTTCGAACAGGGTGGCTGAAATCCAAGAATGGTCAGAGAACGTATCATGGCGACATGTACCAACAAAACAGAACCCAGCAGACATTGTGTCTCGTGGTTGTAATGTTGACGAACTAGTTGATTCGATTTGGTTATCAGGACCTGTTTTTCTCAGACAACCGCAAAGCGATTGGCCAGTCAATCAGCATGTCAAACTATCGGACGAAATGCGTAACTTGGAAGTGCGGAAATCAGCCGTCGTGCTGACCCTGGTAGTTAACGAGAATCCGCTAAACTTACGTCGGCGAAGCTGATCGAATTCGCTGCAACGCTGTTCGATCCCGCCAGCCTTCAAATGCAACATCCAACATTTATTTGGACAAACGCAAACCACCTAGTGCTCATCTGCGCGTACACCGGCCCCCTTGGAGGGCTTCAGGCCTTCAAAGAACTGGCAGTGGTGCCAGCTTGTGGATCGCTCTCCTGTACGTTGCGCCTCCGGTCGTCCTTACGTCTGCGACCCTGATTGCGCCGTCCTGCCCGACGCTTGTGGCCACCACTCGGCCTGTCATCCACTGTTGAGGTGGTAGATTGACCTCGGCGACGAGGACGAGATCTCCTACGCCGATGTTGGGCCTCCGCTCGTGCCACTTGGCCCTCGTTTGCAGCCCTAGCACATACTCCCGGGAGCATCGCTGCCAGAACGCCCGC
>JAECWJ010000646.1:0-19888 GCA_018150375.1 Drosophila sturtevanti
ATAATATATAATATATAATATATAATATATAATATATAATATATAATATATAATATATAATATATAATATATAATATATAATATATAATATATAATATATAATATATAATATATAATATATAATATATAATATATAATATATAATATATAATATATAATATATAATATATAATATATAATATATAATATATAATATATAATATATAATATATAATATATAATATATAATATATAATATATAATATATAATATATAATATATAATATATAATATATAATATATAATATATAATATATAATATATAATATATAATATATAATATATAATATATAATATATAATATATAATATATAATATATAATATATAATATATAATATATAATATATAATATATAATATATAATATATAATATATAATATATAATATATAATATATAATATATAATATATAATATATAATATATAATATATAATATATAATATATAATATATAATATATAATATATAATATATAATATATAATATATAATATATAATATATAATATATAATATATAATATATAATATATAATATATAATATATAATATATAATATATAATATATAATATATAATATATAATATATAATATATAATATATAATATATAATATAATATATAATATATAATATATAATATATAATATATAATATATAATATATAATATATATAATATATAATATATAATATATAATATATAATATATAATATATAATATATAATATATAATATATAATATATAATATATAATATATAATATATAATATATAATATATAATATATAATATATAATATATAATATATAATATATAATATATAATATATAATATATAATATATAATATATAATATATAATATATAATATATAATATATAATATATAATATATAATATATAATATATAATATATAATATATAATATATAATATATAATATATAATATATAATATATAATATATAATATATAATATATAATATATAATATATAATATATAATATATAATATATAATATATAATATATAATATATAATATATAATATATAATATATAATATATAATATATAATATATAATATATAATATATAATATATAATATATAATTTATAATATATAATATATAATATATAATATATAATATATAATATATAATATATAATATATAATATATAATATATAATATATAATATATAATATATAATATATAATATATAATATATAATATATAATATATAATATATAATATATAATATATAATATATAATATATAATATATAATATATAATATATAATATATAATATATAATATATAATATATAATATATAATATATAATATATAATATATAATATATAATATATAATATATAATATATAATATATAATATATATATATAATATCAAAGCTGTCCAACAACAAAAGCTTTGGATTATCTATTTCCCCAAGTTCTAGTTAGACTTTGCCGTATATTTTTTTTCGTACAGCAGAACTAACGGAAAATCAAATGTGCGGCGGATAATAATTTATTTAAATTGTACGCGACTGCTACACCTTGCAGAGGGTATATTAATTTCGGGTCAGAAGTTTGCAACGCACAGAAGGAAGCATCTACGACTATATAAAGTATATATATTCTTGATCAGCATGAATAGCCGAGTCGATATGACCATGTCCGCCTGTCCGTCTGTCTGGATCAACAGCTTCTCCTCCGAGATCATAAGAGCTACACAGCTGTATTTTCAGCTGTAATTTTCAGCATAGGCTCCTTTTTGCTGCAGGCATTGTATATCTCGGAATCATCCCGATCGGACGACTATATCATATAGCTCCCATAGGAACGATCGGTCATGAATAAGGTTTATCCTCAATAACTGTTGTTTTTTAACCTAATGCCACGAAATTTAATATTTGTGAGTTTAATGTACTTTTTTATACTTCAACCAAGTTTGATCAGTATTGGAAGAATATATCATATAGCTCCCATAGGACCGATCGGTCATGAATAAGGTTTATCCTCAATAACTCTGTTGTTTTTCATCCGAATGCCACGAAATTTGATATTTGTGAGTTTAACATACTTCTTCATACTTCAATCAAGTTTGATCTGAATCGGACGACTATATCATATAGCTGCTATAGGAACAATCGGTACAAAAAAAAAATGTTGTCTGAAAATTGTTTTTTCTCAAGCTCAAATTTACAAGAAGGCTTCTGGTGGATTATATAGACAAAAATTTGCAAGGGTATACGAACTTCGGCACGGCCGAAGTTAGTCCGTCTTTCTAGTTTTTTTTAGAAAAGTAAAAATTAAGAAATTGTTCCACCGATCCTCAGCATGGAAGCGCTTTCTTCGAGGGAGTTGGCGATAAAGGGGCAAGTGATAATATTGAATATTTTCTATCCTACAAAAATAAAACCCGCAAAAGATTTAATATGGAAGAAAAGATGAAAGAAGAAAGTTCACGAAAATAAAAAAAATGACCCTCAACTCCTATGCCCTTTAGAATCTCAAACGCAGTTTGAGTGAAAAAATATTGTTCATAAAAGAAAAAAAAAGAAAGAGAAAAAAGAAGAGTCAATCAAAATACAATATTCAATCGCGCGAGTTTCAAGCAAGAACAAACAATACGGTAAACCGAGAATACCCTGCCTTAAGATTTTCGGTATTATGTCACGCAACTAGAAAATTTCTCCGAATACTTCCGGTCGATTACCATTCAGAATTGACAGTTTTACGTACGTTCGTTTTTTTTCCTTGTTCGAGCGAATCCCAACGGGTATTAAGTGCACCAAACTTCTCGACCTCGACCGTCCGAGAAGCGAAGCGCGGGAACAAAATCACAAAACACAGACACAAAGTTACGAACTAAACAATATAAGATAAAAGTTTTTATCAAAGGATCGAAGAACTTGAAAAGGTTCATAGAACGTATAGTTAGTAGAACAGCGTGGAAGAGATAAATTTGAAATTTCTAGTAGGTCTACAAAGAAACGATAAAGCTACACGGTTCAATGACTCAGGCGAGTCTATATTACTGTTAAGAAGCTTGTGCATGAAGATCACGCCAAGAATTACTCTACGATTAGAAAAATTACGTATTAAAATTGCCTTGGTTAAAGTAAAAGAAAAACATTAGATTTGATAGATAACTTTCGGTTCATAAGGACACCCAAATCATATATCTTATCAAGACGGTTTAAAGGACTATTATGAAGAAAATAGGTTACAATTTGTGGAGTATTTCTGAAGATAGTTAATACACTGTATTTAGAAGAGTTAAGTTCTATTCACACCAAGACTGGAAGTTGTGAAGGTCTGATTGTAACCGAAATGGAGAGGTAAAGTCTTTATCCCTAATACAAATCTTAACGTCATAAAGATTCGAGAGTGGTTTATGACTGAACAAAGATCGTTTATAAATACAGTGAAGATCAAAGGTGCCAGATGACTGCCCTAAGGCACTCCCGAAGACACGTAGATGGACCTAGAATATGAAGGCTAGAAAAGAACCTTTTGAGCTCTTTTTGTCAGATATCGAATCCAACAAAGTAAAGGGCTTGGAAAGCCAATATTATTTAATTTCATAAGAAGTAATGCATGATTCACAGAATGAAAAGCCTTACTGAAATAAGTGTAAATGACATCAGTTTGCCTTGCATTCTTAAATTCTTCGATTCAAGATGTGAATTCTAATAGGTTAGTCGTTGATCTACTATGTTTCACAAACTCATGCTGAGTTGGTGAAATAATGTTGCAGTTGAGAACTAATTTCCTTTTCAAACGCTTTAGGAATAGCAGAAAATTTAGAGATACCTCTTTAATTCGTTGCTTCGGATTGTTTTTACCATTCTTATAAAGAGGAAGGATGTAGGATTTCTTCCAAATAGATGGAAAAGTTGAAGACTTAACGAAAATTACAAATAGTTTTAGAATTTGCTGACATAAAGCCTCTGTGCAAAATCTGAGTACACAGCCTGGTATCCCATCGGGGCCAGAAGAGTACACTGGTTTTACTAAAGTAAGCACGCTAAACAGCGAACTTTCATTAACCAAAGGATTGTAGATACAATTAGACTTTTTCAACTGGTAGGGATATGAAAGATTCGCTCGATATTCCGTGGAGGAGTAAGTTGTTTTGAAAAAATCAGCAATTCCTTAATCAGTGTCCGTTTTATTATTTTCAAAAGAAATGCGAGATGGAAATGCGGATGTCTTACGTTCATAATTGAGAATGTTATATAATAAATTCGGATTTTGTGAGAACTCAAATTTGCAACGCTGAAGGTAATTCTTATAGCATTGCTCCTTAAGCATCATAAATTCTTTATGTTAGATAACTCACGAGAAAACGAGGGCGGTCACCGGCTCCCTGCATGGGACACAAACCCCAAGAAGGGAATATAGAGTATGTATTATAAAATAATTAGCTAGGTCCATGTCTTAACAATTGTATAGTGGAGACCAATCTGCTGAATAAATAAGACCATTCAAAATCGCATTTATGACAGTTACGTGATCTAGGCTTTGTACTAACACCAACAATTGGTGCTTGAAAAGGTAGATCAATAGTCAATTCTATAGTAGGGTGAAATTTGTCTTCCGGCAGGACTAGTGGGCCAGTTTTAGACCCACTGGCGAAGTTGGAAGAATCAATTACAAATATCGGATCCAAAGATCTTCCATATTCTGGGCGAAGGATAATTGAAAAAGGCCATCAATAAAAAAATGTGACGTAGACGGAAACAACGAAGCAGATGCATGGGAAGGGGACCATTAAATTTCAGGCAAATTAAAATCCCTTAGAGCAACATATTGAATTGACTTTAAGTGTTCTTAAAAATCAGGAGAATAAATAATGTCAGAGGTTAAGGTAGAGTCAACTGCTATCAAAACTCCTCCACGTACGCGGTTAGTCTGATCACGCCTAAAAATTGAAGATTTTGAAGCAAGAACCGATGTATCGCTAATCAGATTTTAACCATGTGTATGTGAAAACTAAAATTTTAAACCCAAATACTAAACAATCTACATATAGTCTAGGAAGCTTAGATTTAAGTCCTCTTACATTCTGATAGGCCAGACAAAGGGACGAGATTAGTTTTTTGAACCACCAGCGGATGCTGATGGTCCGGAAGAAGGTGATGCGGCGGGGATAGAAAGCCTAAAAAGACCTCTAGTTTTCTTTTTGGTCGTGTTCTTTTTAACTTAAATGTAATCCGCCCAAAAACTGTTACTTCAAATACAATCAAACAGTTCGACCGGACACTAATCTTAATCGAAGAGATCTCTTTTGAATTTTTAAATTTAAACTTTCTCACCGATATTTTGTTGGCTTGAACTTTTGTCTTAATGAAAGCTAAGACGTCATCCGACGAATGTTCGGGATCAAGTCTAGAAACAAATATGTGTTCTACGGAGACCAGACATCGGATAAATCATAGCATTAATAGGCCCCTGAGGCATCCCTATTTTCAATATTCCCTATATTGGATATATGCCCAGACATATCGGAAACTACAGCAAGTTTTGCCTGTAAAGGCCATTTCCTGCAGAAATATATATAGTGTCATCTTTACGACCGCCTTGCGGGGCAGGAGTGAAAAACGAAATTAGCTGTGGCAGGTCTGCTTGTAGCAATGTTGTTGAATATTGAGAATATTGTTTTTGTCCAAATTACGGACATGGAAGGATTCCGCATACTGGATTTTTAACGCATTCGAGACTCAAACAACATCTACTTGCAAGATAGATAGGGTCACAGAAATTGTAGTTTCATAGACATCTACATAAATGAAAAAAAAAAAAATTTTGGAAAAAGAAAAGGGAACAAAGTGCAGTTTTGTTTTGGTTTGCAAATCAGAAAGTAGAGAAGAAAAGGTATTTGATTGGTAAAGTTCAACATGGTTTTCAAATATAAGCACATGCTAGGTAATTAATAATAATTTATATTAATTAGGTAGATGAATACAAAAGAAAGTAGTGTTCCAAAATGACTTAAATTTCTGGAAAGAGGAAAGGGAACTCCAAAGTGCAGTTTTGTTTTGGTTTACGAAACAGAAAGTAGAGAAGGAACGGTTTTTGATACGTAAAGTTCAACTTGGTTTTCAAACATAAACACATGATTGTGAATTAATAATAATAATTGTACAGACCGTAAATAAATAAAAAGAAAGTAATGGGCCAAAATGACTTGCTTCGGAAGTCTCAAAACTTATAAATACTCTATAATACAGTTTGTTGGTAAAATTGTAAGTCTTCTTATGTTTCAAATTAGGCTTTAAATTGATTGTGTGATTACAAGATCCATATAATTATCCGTCCTGTCCTTTCGCGAAAAAAATTGTTTCAACATGCAGGGTGTTACAACATGCAGGGTGAAATGGATAATCACTGAAATTTAATGCTCCAACACATACAAATCCAAACAATACTATTTGGATACGTTAGAGTGTTCTACAAAGTACGGATCAGTTCTTTCACGACAATTAAGTTTTTACTTACAAATTTGTAGAACTACACTCGATTTCCGAAAAAGATAACTTTACATTTCGATAAAAAATTATTATATCATTGATTGTGTAATAATGTAGTCAATATATGCAATTTCAAAGCACTTAAAGTATCTGAAAAAAGTAAATTCTGTTAATTCGATTGTCAGACCAGTTCTAAGGCGACGCAGACCTTCAGACTAAAAGACTATGTAACGGAAATCTTTTCAAATTTACCATGACAATTTGAAGTCAACCTATATAATATAAAATGTAATATAATATAAAATTGAAATGCCACTTGCTGAAAAACTATGAGATAATCAAATGAATTTAGTTATTTCAATATTATTTTGAACTTTAAAGATCAGCACTACGACACCATTATGCCACTCAAGACGATATTTTCGTAAATCAGCATGGTTGCTGAATAGTATTCTGAGCTTAAGACATTTCATTTAAGCCTAATCTCTGAACATGCAAAGGCATGGAAAAAAATACTGTTAAGATAAAGGGAGTGTGGTTTGATAATTATTTTGATAGCTGATAGGAGTTTTAGGAGTTATGACTTTTTTTTTGGAAGTTTTGAATCAGCAACAGATCTTTTATAATGATCGTTAGCTACGGCAAATTCACGAACGACATGAAAAAATGTTGATACATTGATTTAAACAGAGAGCTTGGAACAAAGATCCTAAATAATTAAATATATATGGCCTTATTAGACTTCAATTTTCCGACAGAAAAAGCTTCATGAATTAAAACAGAAAGATAATCTTCTGAAATGCTACAAACTGACGTTTTACAAGCTGAGGTTTCATGAATTAATTTTTTGCTTATTAAGCGGGAATGCTGAATGCAAATCCAAATCAAAAAGAGTAGAGTTCGAGTTTCGATTTATAACCAACGGCAAAACAAAACAGAGAATGAAAAATAGGATGATATTTTTTTTCTTTTGCCGACTCGTTTAAAATTCTTAGAGCAAGAATTACACACCAAGTTATTTACGTTCTCAAGAGAGAACGCAAACCATGTCGAGCCCTAAAGAGCGGCAACTCTTGAAATATTCAGAGAAGCATACGAATTATAACTCAATTATCTCAGCTGAATTACCATGCGCATATAAAAGCCAAAGAGAAACGTATACACCGTCGGAAATTATTTTTTGTACAGTACTCAATTAAGCTTGAAGTAAATCCCACTTATGGAGTATGTTCCGTAGTCAACTAGAAAAAATGAAGTAAGCAAGTCGTCCCTGCCGACTTGGAGTACACCCTGTACCAAAAAAGGATATTTCATTTAAACAGACTCCTTCAAAATCCTCATTAATTGAATCAAATTTATCATAAAATTCTCTTAACAAGCCAAAACAGCAAATGCAAACGAAAGTAAAAGAGCATCTCGCTCACACATGTCAGCTGCTGCTGCCCATAGAATTTCAGTACAAAACGTATATACGTATATCTCCGATATTTGTCAAAAAATCGTCCGATTTCGGTCAATATCGGTCAGATGGTACATGTTGGCTATATAATTGAGTCTGCAAAAAAGAATTATGATAACTTTAATAGAACTCTAGTTATAGTTTTTTCTAATTTGCGGGGGCGGAAGTGGGCGTGACAAAAATTTGAAACAAACTTGATCTGCGTATACACTAGACGGATGTTGACACCAAGTTTGGATACTCTAGCTCTTATAGTCTCTGAGATCTAGGTGTTCATACGGACGGACAGACGGACGGACAGACGGACAGACGGACATGACTATATCGACTCGGCTGTTGATGCTGATCAAGAATATATTTACTTTATGGGGTCGGAAATGTTTACATGTTACATACATTTTAGCGACTTTAATATACTCTTGAACCCTATGGGTACAGAGTATAAAAAGGAAGAACGACCAAAAATTGAAACGCTTAAGTACTTAACGACAGCAGTATCAACGATTTATTTATTGGAATTTTAAAGGAAAGAAAGAGTGGCACGATCAAACAGACTGGAGACACTATAAAGTAAAACTTTAATACTTAGGGCACCAATTAGTTATTATGCTTCAGCTGCGAATGTGGATTATTCCAATTAAAATGTGTCGACGCACTAAGTTCTTTGCGTGGCGAAAAAGCAACATAAAAAATGTGGTCATAGTTCAGTGGCTGACGTATTCCATGATTGTTGTGCCACAAAACATCAATGGTGTGCTTAAACTTATATTGCAAGGTCGACAAGTGACATATTGTGATATAGGAGGATTTCTAAATACTTTTCATATTGCATTAACACTTATTTGGGAAAAATGTTGGTTCTCGTTAGATACCCATAACTTAATAATCGCCCAAAAAAGGCTCATGCCGATTGGAGTAAGTAAATGCTTAAATAGTTCGACCGTGGTGCTTTAAAAGACGTTTATAAAACCGAGACAGGTAATGAATCAATAATATGTATATGTCGTGTCATCGAATTGTTGTTGTATAAGTTTACTAATTCCGATACACCTTGTTGCCATCTATTGCTAGAGTCAATTAGGTGACAGGTTGTAGTTAGCACATATTGGTACAGTCAGTTTAGCATGATGCTGGAAGGAAATGTCATATGAGTCTGAAGGTGTAGGGGAAATGCTTGAGAATTGTTGATGCAATGAATGACTTGCAATACTGGTACAACAAAAAGTATGTCAAACCTTCTGTCCGAAAGTTTGAGTGAGTGAGACCCAGTTATATTTTGCTGAAATTTTGGTTAGAATGAGAGGGCTATATAAGCCCTCAGACATGTCTAGCACAAAGTTTGGGTATAAAAGGGCCTGCTAATCGGAGAGAAGCATTCAGATTTTTCAAGCAACGGGGAATTCGTGTTATAGCAAAAGTAAAAGGAAGTTCTGAAAAGTAAAATAAGTGAAGTGAAGTAAAAACTAGAAAGATGGACTAACTTCGGCCGTGCCGAAGTTCGTATACCCTTGCAGATTTTCTCTATATAATTCACCAGAAGCATTATTGTAAATTAAACATACCAAACTTACAAATTCAAAATTTTGAGCTTGAGAAAAAACAATTTTCAGACAACATTTTTTTTTGTACCGATTGTTCCTATAGCAGCTATATGATATAGTCGTCCGATTCAGATCAAACTTGATTGAAGTATGAAGAAGTATGTTAAACTCACAAATATCAAATTTCGTGGCATTCGGTTGAAAAACAACAGAGTTATTGAGGATAAAACTTATTCATGACCGATCGGTCCTATGGGAGCTATATGATATAGTCTTCCGATTCAGATCAAACTTGGTTGAAGTATCAAGAAGCATACTAAACTCATAAATATCAAATTTCATGGCATTCGGTTAAAAAACAACAGAGTTATTGAGGATAAAGCTTATTCATGACCGATCGTTCCTATATAGTCGTCCGATCCGGATGATTCCGAGATATACAATGCCTGCAGGAAAAAGGAGCCTATGCTGAAAATTTCAGCTGTGTAGCTCTTATGGTCTCGGAGGAGAAGCTGTTGATCCAGACAGACGGACAGACGGACATGGTCATATCGACTCGGCTATTCATGCTGATCAAGAATATATATACTTTATATAGTCGGAGATGCTTCCTTCTGTGCGTTGCAAATTTCTGACCAAAATTAATATACCCTCTGCAAGGGTATAAAAATGCAAAGTGAAATCCAAAACGTGAACCCGTAATATATGTAATAATAATATAAAGGTGGGCTGCTCTTTATATCTACATGTCCTACCGCAGTTAAAGAATTTGGTAGACTTACAATGCATTTCAACGATTTGCCCAGTAATAGAGATGCTCATATCGAATGAATTTTTTGGCAAAACTTAATCACAATAGACGTTTACGAGAAGAGAGCACAAAAACTATCAATGTATGTGTGAAATCTCGAGTGCAAACTTGAGTTCTATAAATTTTATAAATTATCTATTCCAAATAATTCTCATGACATATGTGCATGTATATATATATAATGAATATATCCGTATAATGCTGCTTCGTCGACTCATTCCATGGAGTATGGTAGAAATTATTTTAGTAAGATTAAGCCAATACACGGACCAAAAGTTTAAAAAAATTTACGTCCACTGTTCTCGCGTTTCTATTATAGCTTAATAACTTATTTGAAAATTTTCAATGGTAAAAAATAGTTAAAGTTTAAGGAAGAACTTAATTAAGCAAACGGAGATGCGAACTTCTGTCGATCAAATAAAATATGATTTAATTTGCCCTTTTAAGTGATAATGATTTGAGATTCGTTTTTACTCTGTGGTGAAATAACACATATAAAATTTTAAAAAATTGAAGCAAAAAACAACATAAGCGAATTTCAACTCGCCGGTATTTCGGTATTTATTATCCGATCTAATATAAATTGGTATGGTGTAAAAGTAGAATTATTATCTGTATACCAAATTTGGTTCAGATATCTCATAACTTAATAACTTGGCTGACTTGATTTGCTGCTTTTGGGGGTTGATTTATATATTTTTCTAATTTATGTCGGTAATTGCTATCCGATCTGATTCAAACTTATTGGTTTAATGTAAAAGTAGAATTATTTTTTGCAAACTTTATTTGGACAAGTGATCCATGAATAAAATGACATGACTTTTATTCACGTTGTTCAAAATTTAAGTTCAAAAAGCTGCGAAGAAAGACGGACAAACGGTTAAACGGACTGACGGACATGATCATATCGACTTGGTTATTGATGCTGATTAAGAATATATATACCTTATGGGGTTGGAAGCGATTATTTCTATGTGTTATAAACATCATGTGTTATATACTCTCTGCAAGAGTATAGAGAGTTTAATACTATATTTATAAATAAATAAATTAAAAGCGAAACAAATATAAGACATTTTAAATTATTACTCCTTTGAGTTAGACCCGATGCAATTTCATTTCTGAGGCTGATTCCTACCCGCTGCTACATTTAATCAATGCTGATTAAGAATATATATACTTTATGGGGTCGGAAGCGATTATTTCTGTGTTACAAACATCTGGCCAATTTTATTATACTCTCTGCAAGGGTAAAGAAAGTTTAATACTATATTTATAAATAAATTAATTGAAAGCGGAAAAAATATAAGACATTTTATATTATTGCAATTTCATTTCAGAGACTGATCCGCTGCTCCGTTAAATCAAAGCATATGACAGGAAAAGACGCACGGCCAAAAAAATATATATTGTATGAAATTTTGTAGTGCCCGCCAAAATTGGAAAAAATTGGAAAAGTTTTATACCATTAAACAATATCAATATAGTTTTGGAAATGCATCACGATCTTAGGCTCTTCTTTGTTTTCAAGTGTCAATCCGATTTGTATGTAAAATAAAATGTAGAGATGGTTGGTACTTGACAATGAGTAAAATTAATTGAACCTGTAGCTTAACATGGATAAATAAAATATTCGGTTAAAATATCGGCGAAGCAACTTACAAACGAAGATTTCTATTGATACTGACGAAAAATATATATAAACATGTAGGTTTAACAAATTGTTTATTTTATGCATAAGTATAGTTTCCCTTAATTATTTCATATGAATTAAAATTAATGAGTAGGATAACAAATTAGAATTTTCACGATTCACTCGAGAGACTTTACGCAGATTTTTAGGAAGACTTTAAAAAGAGATCAATGCCACACAACTTTGACTGATGCAACAACCGTGTAATTTGCGTAATACTAGGTGTCTTAAGGTATTAAAATATTATTCCATTGCTGCTGATGCAGGATAGGAAATTCACAACATTGAATATAATAAGTTTAACAATAATAATATATGTGTGAACTGATTCGGATTTGTGCAGTAGAAATTTGAATTTGATGTCTATGAAATTGCAGTGGCATGTTTCCAGCTTCTTGTGAAAATGTGAGGCTGCGATCACGGAACAATCATAATATATACAGAAATTGTAAGTTAATATGCATTTCGAGTAATTGTATTTTAATACATTAACATTATATAATGTGGTTACAGCTTCCATTTATGAAACCGTCTTTGAAGTGTTTGGCTTACTACACATCCGTTTCTACAACTAATAGAGCATTGTCTTCGTTATTAACGATGCACACAAATTTAACTTCTGATCGAGAAGGTGGTGGTGGGTCTTGGAGATTACCACCAGATGAAACATTGCAGGTGCAAGATCCAAAACAAAAGGATCAGGACTTGGATATGGATGAAGGTCATAATTGGCGAAGTATAATTTTTTCGTTATTAGTAATTAGTTTTGTAATTGCTGGTATTATAACAGCGATATATTTGTTGGGGTATGTAAATATGTACTATAGTTTATTCGTTTAAAACCAATATAAATTTTCTTTATCGAATTTGAAATTTTTTGCAAATAGATATGTGGATGAACTTTTATATTGGTCAGGTCGTAGAATGATATTAGATGAATACTTGCAGGGAGAGTTGACCCCAACCAGATTGCAGCCGTCTTGGGTAACAACAACAAAATATGTATTTCAGGCCGATGATGGAGGCCTCGCCGTTTTGGATACAACAACTAATTCAATAAATTTACTAGTTACCAATCATACGATTCGTCAACTGAATGTTCATGGTTATCAACCTTCGCATGATCTTAAATATGTGCTATTCAGACATAATGTGAAAAAAGTAAGTAAAGCAATCTTATTTTATTTCTTATGTGATATCAATAAAAATTTTGATGGCATGTAAATAATATTGTGAAACTCCTGATTTTTCTAATGTAGATTTTTCTGAAATCATTTACTGCGTTTTACACAATCTATGATGTAGAAAATGATCATCATATGGCTGTTAAGTTAAAGGATTCATCCAAGGAGCAGAGAACACGGTTGCAGTATGCAGCTTGGCTTGGAAATACTACATCAATAATTATTGTTGCCGACAATGATATATTCTTACGTCATTCACCTTTAATGGAAGAGGATATTAAAATAACGGCTACAGGATTTGCAAATAGTATTTATAATGGTGTTCCTGATTGGCTTTATCAGGGTAATTATCATTTTTATTTAAAAAACTTAGTACAAGGCTGAATTCGGCACCGCCGTAGTTTCTTTACCATTTAATATTTTTCGTTTACTTATAAAAGCTACGAAACCTGTTAAATTATTGATTTTACCAAAGGGAATATGATAGCTCCAATGCAACTAAAGTTATTTGTTCTTTAGGCGGATGGTGACACCAAATTTTGTTGTTATAACTCTTACAGTCTTGGAAATAAAGGTGATCAAACGGACGGACAGATAGACGGGCAGGCGGACGGACGGTCGAACAAACAGATGGGCATGGAGTCGAAAATGTTTCCTTCTGCCAGTTAGAAACATTTGTTCGACTTTACTTTAACTATGGGGTAGGTCATAGAACCACATATATTTGTATGAAGATGTCACAGATGGTTGCGACAGTCCTATGTAACTAGCTTATTTTTTAGACGCAAACGTTTATAAAAAAGCAAATAAGATTTTGTAAAATACAATAAAATCTAATAAAGTTAAGATAAGTATTATAAAATCTTTCTTAGCATGAGTAATATATAAATTGATTCAGTATAATATATAAATGACAATATATCAAATGGAGAATGATGTGAATCAACATAGATAGCATGCGTATGTTGCTTTGTACGGAATGAAGCATTAGTTTCGTTCTTTGATATGAGTGAGCGTGGAAGCATGTATTTGGTGTTTCGGCTGGTTAAGAAAATTGTATGAAGAAAATTTATATTCAATTAATGGGGATTTCGAAGGAGTTTGATTTTCTGAAATATCTCTTATTGGTACAGGGTATACTCCAAGTCGGCAGGGACGACTTGCTCACTTTATTTTTTTCTGCTCAGCAGCTTAGAACAGAGGACATGAATACCAAAAGTACATACAAAAATGAAAGAACTCTTAATAGAACGCTTACAAAAAGAACCTTGATCACTGTCCTCTCTTCTCGTTCGCCTGTCATTTTTTGTGTTTCTCCTTTAATTTCTTGAAACCAATAAAGAGCAGTAGAATGAGGCTTTTTTCATATGGTAAATTTACTAGAAGAGTGTCATTATTTTTCATATAAAAAAAGTGGGAAATCAACTGCATTTACAAAGAAAACGTGGGTCAATTAGAATTTGCATAATACTTTTGTCTGCAACTTTAAATATCAATTCTTTTTAGTTTTTCAATATTGGAGGGCCAATTTGCCGCTCTTTCTTGAAATCGACCGTGATCTGCTCTCTGCCATGTATTTGCCGTGGCCACCAACTGCGGCTTTCTTTGCTGGCCTGACCTTTTTACTTATGGATTTGCACATCTGACTAATTAGTTCATGGTATACATATTCTTTATCAGCATCAATAGGCGAGTCGATACGACCATGTCCGCCTGTCCATCTATCTGTTTCTTTGTATCTTTTTGAACTGAAATTTTTTAGGTATTGCGATTGTGTTAGGCTTGGTTTAA
Source organism: Drosophila sturtevanti (assembly GCA_018150375.1). Taxonomy (NCBI): domain Eukaryota; kingdom Metazoa; phylum Arthropoda; class Insecta; order Diptera; family Drosophilidae; genus Drosophila; species Drosophila sturtevanti. The sequence goes on from JAECWJ010000646.1 coordinate 14,988, forward strand.
AATAAAAAACAAGAAAAAACAAGTTGAATGTAAGAAAAGAAATTAAAAAAAGCTAATGCTGAAATCTAGAATGAAACCAAAAAAAATCATTAGAGTTTTTATGAATATTATATTTTGTGAAAACATTAATACTTGGGACTTCGTTTACGAAATTAATGACGAACGAAAAAATTATTGATTGCGATCGGTTTAAATGATATTATTCGACTATAATTTATTTTGTCTTATAACTAAGTTGGCGATGCGCGTCGAATTCGCTGCAATGCTGTTCGATCCCGCCCACCTACAACTCAAACATCAAATATTTAGTGGACACACATACAACATTCACATAGCGCTCATCTGCGTGAACACCGACCCCCTTGGAGGGTTTTAGGCCTTCAAAAAACTGGCAGAGGTGCCAGCTTGTGCACTGCCCTCCTGTACGTGGACCCTTACTCAGTGTTGTTACTGCTGACCAGTGCGGACGCATTAAATCGCGAATCTCAGTGTAAAAGAGAAATCGAAAGCGAGTGGAAAAACCCAGTGAATCAAAAATGTGAAATTACGGTAACTTGTTTACAAGTTTTTTTTTTTTTTTTTTTTTTTTTTTTTATTTAAATTTAAGCGCTGAATCCATTCTTTCAAAACTAGAATCATAACATCGCAATTGTGTAGTTAACGAGAGCCAAACCCCTTAGTGTAACTAAGGGGAATTAGAATTATGTATTTATGGTGTTTATGTTTTTGGGAAGCCCAATCTTTTAGCCGTCTCAGAGGCCTGGCGGGGAGTAGTCGCCTTGCTAGGACACTACAGTGCCTATCAAGGCGGTCTCTATACCTACTGGTATGCCTATTAATCTGCTCCTCCACTGTATGTAAATTCAGATCCCGGTGTAGTGTGGAGCCACGCACATACCAAGGGCAGCTAGTTATTTGGCGTACAACGCGGTTTTGGAGCACCTGTATTCTTGAGTAATTAGATTTAGCTGCAATTCCCCAGATCTGCACACCATATAGCCAGATCGGAGCGATGCAGTGTACGTAGACTGCCCTTTTAGCCCTAAGCGACATAGTGATTTTCTAATGTAGATTTTTCTGAAATCTATGATGTAGAAAATGATCATCATATGGCTGTTAAGTTAAAGGATTCATCCAAGGAGCAGAGAACACGGTTGTAGTATGCAGCTTGGCTTGGAAATACTACATCAATAATTATTGTTGCCGACAATGATATATTCTTACGTCATTCACCTTTAATGGAAGAGGATATTAAAATAACGGCTACAGGATTTGCAAATAGTATTTATAATGGTGTTCCTGATTGGCTTTATCAGGGTAATTATCATTTTTATTTAAAAAACTTAGAACAAAGCTGAATTCGGCACCGCCGTAGTTTCTTTACCATTTAATATTTTTCGTTTACTTATAAAAGCTACGAAACCTGTTAAATTATTGATTTTACCAAAGGGGAATATGATAGCTCCAATGCAACTAAAGTTATTTGTTCTTTAGGCGGATGGTGACACCAAATTTTGTTGTTATAACTCTTACAGTCTTGGAAATAAAGGTGATCAAACGGACGGACAGATAGACGGGCAGGCGGACGGACGGGCGAACAAACAGATGGGCATGGAGTCGAAAATGTTTCCTTCTGCCAGTTAGAAACATTTGTTCGACTTTACTTTAACTATGGGGTAGGTCATAGAACCACATATATTTGTATGAAGATGTCACAGATGGTTGCGACAGTCCTATGTAACTAGCTTATTTTTTAGACGCAAACGTTTATAAAAAAAAAGCAAATAAGATTTTGTAAAATACAATAAAATCTAATAAAGTTAAGATAAGTATTATAAAATCTTTCTTAGCATGAGTAATATATAAATTGATTCAGTATAATATATAAATGACAATATATCAAATGGAGAATGATGTGAATCAACATAGATAGCATGCGTATGTTGCTTTGTACGGAATGAAGCATTAGTTTCGTTCTTTGATATGAGTGAGCGTGGAAGCATGTATTTGGTGTTTCGGCTGGTTAAGAAAATTGTATGAAGAAAATTTATATTCAATTAATGGGGATTTCGAAGGAGTTTGATTTTCTGAAATATCTCTTATTGGTACAGGGTATACTCCAAGTCGGCAGGGACGACTTGCTCACTTTATTTTTTTCTGCTCAGCAGCTTAGAACAGAGGACATGAATACCAAAAAGTACATACAAAAATGAAAGAACTCTTAATAGAACGCTTACAAAAGAACCTTGATCACTGTCCTCTTCTCGTTCGCCTGTCATTTTTTGTGTTTCTCCTTTAATTTCTTGAAACCAATAAAGAGCAGTAGAATGAGGCTTTTTTCATATGGTAAATTTACTAGAAGAGTGTCATTATTTTTCATATAAAAAAAGTGGGAAATCAACTGCATTTACAAAGAAAACGTGGGTCAATTAGAATTTGCATAATACTTTTGTCTGCAACTTTAAATATCAATTCTTTTTAGTTTTTCAATATTGGAGGGGCCAATTTGCCGCTCTTTCTTGAAATCGACCGTGATCTGCTCTCTGCCATGTATTTGCCCGTGGCCACCAACTGCGGCTTTCTTTGCTGTCCTGACCTTTTTACTTATGGATTTGCACATCTGACTAATTAGTTCATGGTATACATATTCTTTATCAGCATCAATAGGCGAGTCGATACGACCATGTCCGCCTGTCCATCTATCTGTTTCTTTGTATCTTTTTGAACTGAAATTTTTTAGGTATTGCGATTGTGTTAGGCTTGATTTAAAATAAAATATCAAAGAAGCTAACTTCGTGGCCGAAGTTTGGTATACCCCTTGCAGATTAATTGATTACTTTCTCTTTTAAAAATTGGAAATATAAAATTTAAAAAAAATTTGAACCAAAAAAGAATCGGCAAGAAAAAATTTCGAGTTTGCCAACAGCCGGAGTTGAACCTCCGCTCACGTCATTTCTAGAACCGATCTCTACCTATTGCGCTACCAAACTTAAAATTCACGGCCTCGCTATTTCGGTATACATCAAAGCGTCCAGCTTCTCGCTCTCTAAATTTTCTGACGAATTCTAGAAAACAACAACACAATACAAAAATTGTTTTCTGTCTCTTTCTGTTTCGCACTCAGCTTGTAGTTTTTTCAAGCACGTGTTCGCATATATGTATGTATGTATGTATGTATGTTTGTATGTTTCCATGTATGTTGTTTGTGTACGCATATATAAAAGCAAATATAAACGTATTTAATTGGCTGCATATGCATACAAACTGATGCTGATGGGGGTTGATTCATTAATTTTATTGATTTATGTCGGTGATTATTATCCGATCTGATTCAAACTTACTGATATGATGTAAAAGTATAATTCTCATCTGTTCACCAAATTTGGTTGAGATATCTTAAAAAACAAAAAAGTTTTTCTCACAAAAACATACTTTTTCTGATGGGGGTTGATTATTGATTTTATTGATTTATGTCGGTGTTTATCATCCGATCTGAATCAAACTTGCTGGTAAGGTGTAAAAGTAGAATTGTCATCTATGTGCCAAATTTGGTTGAGATATCTCAAAAACAAAAAAAGTTTTTCTCACAAGAACTGTTTTGAACAACACAAATTTTAACCGAGGTACCTCTGATCTTTCCTATTTTTCTATAACTTATAGTTGTCCGATCCTACCAACTCTCGAACTTAATTTAGATAAATCATCAATGAAGAGAATGATATGACTTTTATTCACGTAGCTCAAAATTTAAGTTCGATTCCTTGCGAAGAAACAGACAGACGGACAGACGGACATGGTCATATCGACTCGGCTTTCGATGCTGATCAAGAATATATATACTTTATGGGGTCGGAAACGATTATTTCTATGCGTTACAAACATCTGACCAATTTTATTATACCCTCTGCAAGGGTATAAAAACAAGAAAAAACAAGTTGAATGTAAGAAAAGAAATTAAAAAAAGCTAATGCTGAAATCTAGAATGAAACCAAAAAAAATCATTAGAGTTTTTATGAATATTAAATTTTGTGAAAACATTAATACTTGGGACTTCGTTTACGAAATTAATGACGAACGAAAAAATTATTGATTGCGATCGGTTTAAATGATATTATTCGACTATAATTTATTTTGTCTTATAACTAAGTTGGCGATGCGCGTCGAATTCGCTGCAATGCTGTTCGATCCCGCCCACCTACAACTCAAACATCAAACATTTAGTGGACACACATACAACATTCACATAGCGCTCATCTGCGTGAACACCGACCCCCTTGGAGGGTTTTAGGCCTTCAAAAAACTGGCAGAGGTGCCAGCTTGTGCACTGCCCTCCTGTACGTGGACCCTTACTCAGTGTTGTTACTGCTGACCAGTGCGGACGCATTAAATCGCGAATCTCAGTGTAAAAGAGAAATCGAAAGCGAGTGGAAAAACCCAGTGAATCAAAAAAGTGAAATTACGGTAACTTGTTTACAAGTTTGGGCAATATACCGTACGTTTGCTCTGATTGGCCAGCCAATCAGGTGACAGTAATAAATTAAAAGTGTAGCATACTTTTAGGCAGCGCCTAAAAGTGTAGCATACTTTTAGGCAGCGCCTAAAAGTGTAGCGTACTTTTAGGCAGCGCCTAAAAAGTACAGCATACTTGCGTGCAGAGACTCAAATACAAGTTCACGTACGTGTGAACTTGTGTGCGTGCGTGTGTGTGTGTGTGTCTGTGCGCGGATACACTCGCTGCAAAGGACAGTGTATGAACGGCATGAGAAGCCGTTGTGGAAGCACCACCAGCATGGTGAGTGTTACTTACCATGTCACTGGTATTGCTGCCGGCGCTGTCCCCGTCCCCGGAGTGCCGATCCCCGCCCCACGGTTCAACAAGCCAGTTGAGACGTGGTCCGCGG
>JAECWJ010000648.1:0-17500 GCA_018150375.1 Drosophila sturtevanti
AGTGTAATACTCTAGCCTTTGATATGGGCATATGACGACTTTACATAGTGAATGCATATTGTATACACTACAATACTGTGGGCATATGCTTATCATTTATACACCATACTACAATATATGCATATTTTTGATTAGCAGAACGTCTGCTTTTTTACTTTTGGATGGCTTAGCAAAAAGAAGCCTCAACTCTGTCGCTGCGTTGCAAACTTCTCACCAAAATTAATATACCCTTTGCAAGGGTATTAATAATATGAACCAAGAGAAACATCATAAAGGAATTTCAACTTGCCGTGGGATCGAATCCGCCATTTCGTTTGTAGGATTGATGTTTGTCCACCACACCTCCAAGCTGATACATCGCGGCACTGCTTGCGAGCATCTCGATTTTTAAATTTCGTTCTAATTTCAGTAAGCAACAACGTAATACAAATGGTTTTCTTTCTCTTTCGCAGTCTGCTTATACTTTTGTCATGGACGTGTTTTTATATTTCGCATGTATACATATGTACATACACTTGCCAGAAGAACTATGCGTACAAGGTGAATGCAAAACTTTGAATCAAAAAAATTAATACTTGTAATTATGATATTTTGAAAATTATTTTTTTTAATGATAAGCACATTAATTATCAATCATTTTTCTTAGGATTTCTTTATTATTAATTATAGTTATTTTTATACATTTAAAAAACTAAAAAATCAACGAATTTCATATCAGAAAAAGTATGCGTACACTTTAACAAGCCACTTTAATCAAGCTTTGTGTGGAACTTTAGATCCCGTTTATTATTACATAACGGTTCTAAAAGTTGTTATGCATTTCAAATATTAATTGTTTTCACAAATTTTGTCACTCTCTTCATTCATTCGCAATGGGCAATAAATGCAAAGAAATTGATCCGGATTTAAGAAATCTGATCGTGAAATTGCGTGATGAGGGGAAAACTCTACGATAAATCGGAAGTGTTGTTGGCAGGACGCACTCGTCTGTCCAGAGAGTACTCAAAAACTTTGAATCGACTAGCTCTCTTAAGTCCAAGCCACGTGCTGGGCGGCCTCCAATTCTAACTGATCGGGAGAAGAGGGACGTCTTAAAGACTGTGCGGCTTAATCCTGGCATATCTGCAGCTAAGATTTGACAGGACATTAGCCAGAAGTTTGCCAAGGACCTCCATGAGGACACAGTCCGGAAAATGTTGAAAAAGGAGGCCTTACATGCCCGTGTTGCACGCAAGAAGCCGCTTATATCAAGTGTGAACAAAGTCAAACGGTTGGAGTTCGCCAAAAAATATGAACATGTATCTCCAGACTTTTGGAACAGCGTAATTTTTAGTGATGAGAGCAAATTTTGCATTTTTGGCATCAAAGGACGCAAACTTGTGTGGCGTAAAAGTGGTACAGCATATGATGTACAAAATCTTGCTCCTACAGTCAAGCACGGTGGTGACGCTGTGATGGTATGGGAGTGTATGGCAGCAAGTGGAGTTGGCAACCTTGTATTTAATGAGTCAACAATGGACCATAAGGCTTATTTGGACATCTTAAAAGCCAATTTGCACGAAAGTGCAAGAAAATTAGGCATTGTTGAAGACTTTTGGTTCCAACAGGATAATGACCCAAAATATACAGCGCATAATGTGAAGCTGTGTTTGCTGTACAATACAAAAAACCAGCTGTACTCACCACCACAGTCGCCGGACTTAAATCCCATTTTTTATTTTTTTAGTTTTTTAAATGTATAAAAATAACTATAATTAATAATAAAGAAAATCCTAAGAAAAATGATTGATAATTAATGTGCTTATCATTAAAAAAATCATTTTCAAAATATCATAATTACAAGTATTAATTTTTTTGATTCAAAGTTTTGCATTCACCTTGTACGCATAGTTCTTCTGGCAAGTGTATGTTGTTTCTGGATACATTCATATGTATATTAAAGCGTATATAATTGGCTGAAGTAACATGTTGCTTCTGGGGTTTGATTTATTGATTTTATTGATTTATGTTAAATATTGTCACTTCCACGCTGTTCTACTAACTATGCTATGCATGAACCTTTTCGAGTCCTTTGTTCTGATTACAACCGCCTTTACAGTGTAATCAGTTCTGAGCTCTCTCTTCCTTTACTAAAAACTTCTATCCTATCTTATTTAGTTCGTAACTAGATGTAGAATTCGTTTATTTGTCTGTGTTTTGTGATCTTGTTCCCGCGTCTCGAGCCGTTACGTTATGCGGTATGCGCCCCTCTGTCGGTTGGGCGGGAGGTGTGGGCACTTAGTGCACCCGTTGGGCTTCGCGCGAAAACAAAAAAAAAAATAAAAAAAAATAAAAAGCGAATGAATACAGAATTTCTTTCCGATGAGCACTGCATTTTATAACCAAACTTTGGGTTAGACATGTCTGAGGGACGTATGTATGTGTACAGCCATTCTAACCAGGCAACTGGCTACTGCATTCTGATTCTCACTCACTGAAACTTACGGAAAGAAGGTTTGACATACCTTTTGTTTGTTATTGCATGTCATTGATTGCAACAATAATTCTCAGTCATTTCCCCTACACCTTCAGACTCATATGACATATGCTTCCAGCATCATACTAAACTGACTGTACCAATATGTGGCAAATACAACCTGTCACCTCATTGAATCCCGCAATAGGTGGCAATAACGACAAGGTGTATCGGAATTAGTAAACTTATGACACTACGAAAACGGAATAACAACAACAACTCAATGATAGAAGTACAAGCAAAGCGCGAAAGAGACAAATTGTGTTGTGGTTTTCTTAAATTAGAATAAAATTTAAAAGAACGGGAAGCTGAGCTCTTGCGATATAAAAAATAGTGGAGCTACAAATGAAATGGGCCCGGGTTCGAACCCCGTACGGTCGAAGTTTGTAGTTTTATTGATATTTTGTTTTAATATATGTATACAATCTCAAGTTTTGTACAATACAAGCATTTCAAAAAAATTATAATTTAATGAATTTCATTTTTTTCCTATCTTATGTATGAACAATAGGTGTTGGCTCAGATGATGGAATTGCTTGGGTGTCAAGTCCAAGCGAGTGTGGGTCTTTTCTTGGTTATGTTGCTACCTCCTGTAAGTGGATTGCCCCAAGGTGCGCCTGAAAGTGTATGTGATACTATGCTGCCTTTCCATGCCGGAGGTAGTATATTACCTGAAAATAGTGTGTCCCCATTTACCGTTAAAATTTCTGACTCGGTGATTGCCTCAGGGCAAACTCTTAGAGTAGATGTTACTGGGGTGCCAGCTGGATTGGCCTTTGCTGGTTTTATGATTCAGGCGCGAAATCGAGATCCGCCATTTGATATTGTAGGTCAATTCAATCTTGCTAGTGATGACGGTTTTGTAAAGCTAATGAATTGCGAAAACTCGGTAAATAACTCAGCAACTCATGCCAAAGCTGGTTCAAAGCCTCAGGTGAGCGTAGAATGGAAAACACCTATGAATTTTTTGGGCCAAGTGGTGTTTAAGTAAGTAAATTCCTGCTTAAATCTGGGTCAAATTATAATATTTTATTATTTATGTTCTGTTTCGGTTTGGTGTCTTAGCGCTACAGTAGCTGGAGCCTATAATCAGTATTGGACGGTCGTTTTGTCAAATCCCATTAAGGTAGTTAAAAGGGACCTAACCTCAAGCGCTGTTCCACTACCCACCCGAATGACAACTACTAAAAATTTTAATGCCACTCGTGTTCCATATGTTCCAACTGATTATGTTGTTCCAAATGCTGTCATGTCTTCTAGTGCTGATCTAATTTACAATAATTGTGGCTCAAGCAAGACTTGCTTTGGTTTACCCAATGGCTGTATCAGCAGCAAATCTTGTGTTTCCATTACGGCAGTGACTGTACGGGGTGATTTGTATGAATTTGAGTTACAATCAGGAAATGGTAAATAAAAAACGTTATAAATAGGGATTTTAACGTTTATTTTTATCGAAATTTCTTTTGTTGCAGACACTAAGGCTGCATATGTGGCAGTGGGCTTGTCGGAAGATACTACAATGGGCGAAGATCTGGTTATTGAATGTGTTCGAGAAAGCGGTCGTGTAAACATGTATTCTTCATATACTTCTGCATCTCCGTATGCAGCCTTAAGATCTAGTGTGGTAAGGTTTGGTGTCTCTTCCCATTTCTTAACATATTGTTTTTATTATACATCTGATTTGCAGCTAAATTCTCGCTGTTCATTTTCCCAATTCAACAATTCTAGAAATTTATTTACCGTTTCGTGATGGGGCATTAAAAAAAAACAAATAATCGTAAGCTACTAAATCGAAAAAGTCTACAAGGTCACCAAATTAGAAATTATTGAAAAAAGGCAATCAATATGCTAATGACGATTTAAGCTTGTCTAAAAGACCAATTGCTAGAGTCTCTTGTCAAATAGTGAGAACTTAGTTGCAAATGAGTAATTATACATATATGTATTCATGTATTCAATCTTTGTAGCGACAGTAATGTTGTAAATTGATCGCTTTTTTGATGAAACTTATTCAAATATTTTTCTTTTACAGTCCCAACAATCCGCTCGCCTACTTAATGCCTCATTTGTGAATGGTGTCATCTACTGCAAAGTCCAACGTGAACCTTTAATTTTCGTTCATGAACGCACTTTTGACCTAAGGAATAGTAAATTTCATTTACTCGTAGCGTCGGGTACTACTTTAAAGGTTAACAGTATAGGCTTCCATGACATAGGCCGCTCGCCATCTGGTGATCCAATTAATTTGGCCACAACACAGGATCTAGGCGGTTCCACTATGCTTTTAGTCCGATTGCATGGAGCATTCATGATTTCTGCCTGGATTGGCACGACTTCCCTGGGCATTATATTTCCACGTTATTTAAAGCAAACTTGGGTGGGCAAAAAGAGCTGTGGAAAAGATTTGTGGTTTTCCTGTCATCGTTTGTTAATGATGACCACATGGGCGCTTACTGTGTCTGCCTATGTTTTCATCTGGGTGGAACTGAAACGAGCTGTCTGGCATGCCCACTCTATAACAGGACTTATCGCTGTAATTTTTTGTTTTATACAACCAATAGGTGCATGGTTCCGACCAGAATCAAATGATGAGAAGCGCCCGTACTTTAACTGGGGTCATTGGTTAGGAGGCAATTTAAGTCACATAATGGCTAGTAAGTAACAATATTGATTAAAATCGATTTTTTGGAATCTAAGAATTTTTTTTGTTTATCTTTAAGTTGTGGCCATTTTCTTCTCAGTAGAGTTACCGACAGCTGAGTTGCCGGAATGGATGGATTGGATTTTGGTCACTTTTGTGGTGGTTCATGTGCTGACACATCTGATATTCTCAGTAAGTGAATGGTATATTAGTGGTATCATATCTTACTTAAATTTTTAAATGCTGTTTAAGTCGTTACCAAACTTAACAAGCATTATATATATTTTGGAATGAAAAATTTGTTGTAAAGTTTTCAAAACTTGACTGACACGAAAAAACTTGGTATCTTTCTTAAGCAATAATTCTTTGTGCTTATTGAGGTTAGGTTCCTTTTACTCCCATAGTGTATTTCTATCTTGCTGGGATGCCGATAAGTCGAAGTTAAAATAAGAATTTAGGCAGACTATGGGTGGCTTGAACAATCGGCCAGCTAATTTTCGTAAGTTCTGTAATAAGTTCTATAATAATAAAGTAAAAAACAACTTATCGTGAAAAAGTGCAAAAAAAGTTTTTCACGGAATGTATTCTTGTCCTCGGTGATACTGTCAGTCTTATCAGGTAATATTACCTTTCATCAGGTAATATTTCCATGCTTTGGAAATGCTTTTATAGATTATGGATGCGTAAATTTTCAGATAGCACGAAAGATTAAGATATTTCCCGAAACACGCTTTTTGTTTGTGCAGTGCATATACTCTTAATTTGCATTAATCAATTTACAAAAACAAATAATGGTAAAATTTTTACTTTAACAATTTGATTATAATAAATTTATGTATTCCTTTTTGTTTTTAAAAATATTTTTGCTTTTTAAATTTGGGTCCGATGCGGAATTTTACTTTTTATTGCAGAAATTTTTGTTTGATTGGATAAAAAATCTGAATCTCATGGAGGTTTATGGCGCTGTTATGTTCACCATGTTACTCAGGGTGGTCATCTGGATGCACCGCATTTGGCAACCTTGAAATGTCCGCAAGTAACAAAACATTTTCGCCAGCATGCGTCTCGAATGCAGATAATATTTTCCCATTCGGCTAATTTGTATATATACATATTTATTTCAAAGTTACTTTTGAAGACGTGGAGGTACTGAAGCTACCAAATTTATGAGAATTTCTGTAGGGATCTCAAAAATGGTTTCTTCTCTGGTTGTTCTTTTTCGTTTCGAAATAGACCAGACGCTTTCAATGATGTTAAGATCTGGACTTTGAAGAGGGCAGTTCAAAGCAGTAACTCCGGAATCTTTGAGAAAACCTGTTATCATGCAAGCCTTGTGGCATGGCGCGTAGTCCTGCTGCAGGATAAAAGAATCCACAATAAGGCCTTCTCCAGAAGAAAAGGCATTATATATATTGAGGACACTCAAATATAGGTTTTGGTTCATTGAACCGGCGGTAGGAACGAAATCACGCAGCCCATTGTAAGAAACCTATTCCCAGCACACGAGAGAGCCGCCACCATGGCCAACTTTTTCTTTTTTGTTTTACGCTTAGCGCCTGATCTCTTGTGATTTGTGAGAGTATTATTTTGATCATTTTAATATTAATTTGATAGTCTACAGTTTGACGGGCACATTGCATTCACAAGTAATATCTCTTATTAAGATTCCAGCGTTAAATTTTGCCACCATTGCTCATCTCTAATCCACACTCAACTCTGCTGTTTTACCCATTATTTCAAATATTTTTTGACCAAGATTATTTTTTTACTAAATTTTAAATTCAGCTAAAGTGAAATTAACAAGTTGTTTTGTTGCCAATATGCTCAATATGCCGCTTGATTCAAAATGAGGAAACAATTACACATACGTTTCGTCAGCATAAAATTTGCCATGCACACAGCTACTAATAAATTCTTTGTTTTAACACTCATTTTTCCACCGTTATTTAACAGTCACAAAATGATTTTGTCAAAATACTTCTGTCGACTAGTGTAAAAATCTGTACTGTGTTGCCATAGAATATGTCACAATTCCCAAAAAACACTTTCTATATTAAACATTAAATCAACAAGGCTTCATGTTTTGAATATTTTGAGGTGGTATTAGCAGAGTTATTTCCCAAAGTCAAATTCCTCTTGCCACCTGACTGGTCAGGACCATGATGCAGGCATCATTCTATATTACGAATCACTCTTTTGGTCACCACAATATTATTCATACCAAATAGTTGTTATCTGTCAAAAAGCAATTTGTGCTTTTTCCTCTTTGTGGGTTGATATGGGATCTGAATGAACCTTTGTCCTTGATTGGCTGCCGAGGAATATTTGGTAATTTGTTTTTAGACAAACTTTTCATAGATTCTCCTTATTTATTAAATCAGCTCAATATGCTAGGTTCTTTAGACTAACTAGAAATTATTTCCCTTTATCTTTATCAAGCTATAGCACTAACTATGCTTTGCACATTACAGAAGCCATTATCCTATAATCAGCTGTCTTTAAAATTATTTTTAATTGTCGTGTGTCCACGCGGCCCCGAACGGCAACAGAATTCATCTGTCCATTAAAAATATAAAGAGCAATATAAAGATCAACACACGTATGTATGTACATACATACATACATACATACATATGTATATAGGGATGATCAATTTTGGGAAATAAACAAGGAATCAATTCTTTATTATATATGTATCTGTTACAAATAGAAGGTTCAGGTGTAAACAATATCAAACATTATTCGTTTGATAAAGTGTAGTAGAATAAAGTAATCAAATCGTCCAGTTGAAGTCCCAAAGTACGACAAGCTTGCCCTCAGTGGGTCAGGTAAGCTTAAGTAGCTTAGATAGCAGCAAAATGAGCGACATAAGTACATACATATGTACATTAGGGGCTTTCTTATTTTCGAAATTCACCAAGTGCCGGGCATTTTTTTTTCCTTTTAGTGTAAAAAAATCTCATAAAAATTTGGGACCGATCGGATAATGTTTAATGGGCGCGGAACTCATCTAAAGTTTTCAATTTGATGCTCCCATATAAGCATACATAGCACCATACAAATATCATAAGAGTGAGCGAGATGGCTTGCTATAAAATAAAATGTTAGTACCTTGTTAATCCTATTGATATTATATTACAAAAACAAAAACAAATAGAAACAAATATTACTTAATTAATTAATTATTAATTATTATTGTGACTGACTAGATCACTTTTATTTATAGTGGGGAATTTTTTTTTTTAAGCTTCAACAACTTGAAGCAATAATTGCTGAACTCTGTTGTACTCCTGCATAAATTTGACTCCTCTTTCGCCTATATCATTTACGACAAGAAGTTCCCGGCAGTATGTCAAACCTTCCTCAAATTCTAATGTTTGGTTCCAATTCGATGGATCCAGTTCAAGAAATATTTGTGGCAGATTAGCTTTCTCAAAAAAATTCTTTGTGTTTGCTGATACAAAGGCAGACAAGGACTATTTTTGAAAGTCCACCAAAAATTGTCTATTATCTTTTAGTTGAACATTTGGTTCCTTTGACTAAAGATCGCTAACCATTCTAATTTTTTCATCGGAGGAGACATTTGAATCAAAAAACCCTAGAGCTATTAAATATTTGGCAAGATACCATAAATGATTGCTAATTTTTTTCAATAGTATAGCCGAGGTTCCCGCGTCAGTGTTTGCATATTTTAAACAATTTTTTATATGTTTCAGATCAAAGAAATGCTTCAATTGCCTTTGTACACTTAAACCATGCTTTAATATACATTTTGAGTACGAAAATGCAAACATCACGCATCACCTTCCTTTTTTGTTAGCCGAAATTGATGTCTAAATAAAAATATCTTAAATATATTCCATATGGCTTTTGACATCCAGCGTGCATGGCTAGTTGGTCCAGATGTACGTAAAGTGTACTGCTCTACACCAAGAAAGATTAAAGCTAGCTGTAGTTTCTGTAGTTCACAAAGGCAAAATTTTCGTGAAGTCATGGCGTTCTGCTTCACAAATTTGGACACGAATTGTTTCATCTGCAACGCCACTTTCAAATTTCTCCCCCGTCAAATTTGACCATGACTTTAAAAATCTTTCAAATATCGAAACTTCTGCTGCAGTTTTCGAGCATAGCTTTAGTTCAAATACGCTTCGCAATATGATTTCGTACATATGGTGGCGGCACGGTAGGTTTATTAGACTGCGTCCAAACTTTTTTTCCAATAGAACTGCTGCTCTTGAAAAAGTGCCTGTATTTGCAGCCGTGGTGTCATAGGACAAGCCATTGACTTCATTAACTACATTCCATTTAACTAGCCTGTCGAAAACTGCCTCAGCAATATTTTTGCTAGTTGAAGATTCTGCTTTTGATGCACCTAGGTACTTTGAAGTACCATTGTAGCTAACTAGAACTGCGATGCGTTCAACCTTGCTAGAACCGACTAAATCTGTCATGAACTTTCCGTCAAAATGTACTACCAGGGCAACAGTTTTATCCATCTGTAATTTATGATAAGATTATTGGTTTAAAATGATCAAAAAAATTGTAAAACACTATTGCATTGTCCTAATCAATTGCAGCACTAATTGTAAATGGCGCGAAACACATGCCATCACGCTCACTCGTATGATATTTGTAGGGTGCTATGTATGCTTATATGGGAGCATCAAACTGAAAACTTTAGATGAGTTCCGCGCCCATTAAACATTATCCGATCGGCCCCAAATTTTTTTGAGATTTTTTTTAGACTAAGAGGGGAAAAAAGTGCCCGGCACTTAAAAAAATATTAATATTTTTTTCCCCCCATACAACTAAGAACACCCCTAATGTACATACATATGTATCTAGTTAAATGTATGAGGCAGTTGACGAAGAAATATATGTATGAGCAAGTAACAAATAATAATATGTACTAATACCACAGTGAAAATGAATCAACTTTGAAGCTTTACCCAGCAACTTAGAAATATAAAAGCCACTGGTCATCTGCTTTGAGCAAAGCTTTCGTAAAGCTGCGACTTAAATGAAAAGCTCGCACAGCAGGAGATATTTTGATAAGTGGAAATATTAGGAAATTCAACAATTTGTGTTTTGATGCAATTAAGCATGGAAATGAGGTGATTAATGAAATTCATCAACTCGAAAAATGATTATAAATTTAGTCAAAAATTTGGAGATACTAGCGTATAAATACAATAGTAGAAACATAAATATATCGTTTGGATTATTAAACTTTAATTTTTTAACCCTAATAACCTGACAAGAGACAAATACATTCTTGATTTTCTTTACTTGTTTGGTGCTGTAACTTCTGGGACGCTAATAGAAGTGGTTGTATTTATGCTAGAAAGAAACAGGATATTGTTTGAACTGAGGTAACCGCAACTAAATGACAGTAACTGGTTCATCAACAATCTTAAGGTTATTGAATGGAAAGGAAACATCAACATTAAGAACATATTATTTCCGCAAGGTTAACATATTTCCCTCATAGGCTATAAGATAGTTGGCGCATATAACCTTACCTTATTATTCGGTGTTAGTTTTACAAATAAATAATAGATACGAGTACGATATTTTTTATTCGGCAATTCATCTAGGAGATTTAGTGTAAATAAATTTGAATCTATTTTGAGTTGCACCGTATTTGTATGTATATCTTTGCAAACTGTTTTTGTCATTTAGAGATATTGCTTTAATTAGTGGCGTAATAATTAAAACCTCCGTTGCGTTACACATAGCACGCAATTTTTTGAGATGAGATGAGTTTGTAGGCAACTGAAACTGTAGTTACTGTGGTAAACAAAAAACAAATCGCGATCAAACCACGACAAAGGATCATAAATGTGCAAGTTTTTTGGACAAAATGAAATGTGACACAAACCATCGTTTCTTGCATTTTATAAACTTGTTGACAATCTTGAGATAGAGATATAGTATTCTGATCCGGCTATTCGCAACAAATTTTGCTAAGCCAAGTCGTAACACTGATCAAGAATACATACGTGTGTGCATATAAAAAGAAGACGCTTTATTCTTGGCATTGCAAAATTCTCACCAAAATATGCCATCAAGTGGCAAATTTTCTTACTGTGTCTGAACTTTTTTTGGTGTAACTTGACCAAAGTCCTTTTTCAGACCAGAATTCTAAATTGAATGCCTTTAGACTCTTTTTTCATGACTTTGCATTAATACTAGTACTTTTGTTTTTAGAATTTTGTTAAATTTCCTAGTGATATGTATTTCTAAACCAGAAACTTATAAAGACAAAATATTCAATTAAAAACAATTCTTAACATATTTACATATATAAAGGACAATGTCAATTTTCCATTGAAAAACAATGCATTATAAAAAATATTTCTTACAATTAAAATGCATGTACTTTCAAGCTGAAGCAAAAAATGTAAGAGAACGATAATAGATTTTCTTTATGACACTTAGCCTAAAATACACAAATACATGTTCCGAAACATTCATTTGTTTAATAAGTATATAACAATTTAAAATATAAGTAAAAAATTTAAAAAGTTTTAATTATAGCTGCCGCAGAATTTTTCAATTTCTGTTGTGGTTTGTTGTGTCTTTCGTAGATAATATTTAAATCTATTTGAAATGTAATATAACGGTAACTTATGACTTAATGATTAATAGATTGCAGGAGCCGCTTCGGAGCGACAAATGAATCAACAAGTGACTTCATTTCAAATGGATGATTTGTCCCATTATCAACATACTTTGCGAAGCGGTACAAGCAACGAAAGGAGATTGGATGCGCCGGTAAATGAATTTCTCAACTATCAGCCTTATCTGAAATATTTAAATCCTTTATTTCATTTAAGTATGCTCGTTTACGCAAGGGTCTCTTGAGTGTCTATGGCATTATCATTATTCTGTATGTGTCAGTATTGGTTCTTCTTGTGGTCATGCCCTTGAACAGTTGGAACATTGGAACTAGTTTTTAATATAAAATTAGCATGATTCTATCTTTTATAATTATTTTTTATTAAAATCGTTCCGAAGCGTTTTACTACTAGAAGTTGATATTGTCTGTGAAACAAAGCGTGAATTGTTACATATAACACTTTTATACATCGACCTATAATTCATTTCTTGAATTAAAAAATAAAAAGGCAACATAAATGCATTTTGTGTTGCTTATATATGCGTCTCGTCCTCCTAATAGCGGCTAGACATTACCATTATTATTTTTATAATAATTATACATACATACATATATGCAAATAGTATGCTATGCTATGCGAAATATTATACAATGAATACAAGGAAAAAACAGTGGATAATTACAAAATCGAAAATGTGTATGTCTCTAAAGAAAAAGCCTTTTAATAAATCATCGTTCTTCCAGTATAACAGTTTCCTGTGGGTACAGTTTAAGAGTCTCGAGAGTCTGTGTAGCATCAATCGACGTTAGATCCCGACGAGGCCAGCCACCGAATATTTTATACTCCTCAATAAGAAAACCACTGGCCGTCACAAAATTTAGAAGGTCCTGTGTAGTAAAGCAAAATTATACATATATAGATATGAAAAACAAATACACAACTCCTTCTAATGATATTAATAAATTATTAAATTTAACAAAACTTTCTAAGTTTTCCAAAAGTATGGAAAAGAGAGAAGCATTTTTGCAGAGTTGTACCTAGTAGGTACTACCTACACAGTTAAAAATGTAAGGACAAAATAGTCAATGAAACTGACAGACGGACAAAGTTAGATTGTCTCAATTCTTGATGCTAAACAATAATATATACATACACTAGTGAGCACAAGTATGTTGACGAAACCGTTTTTGTCTATTGAAGCTGTCAAATGCCTATTACCGGTAAATAACGGTGCGAAAATGAATGCAAAAACAAAGAATCTAGCATGCCAAATTTCACATTGATTAGCTTTTGCCTTCTCTTTCTGCTGATAAGAATGCAAGCGAACATCGAATTTTTGCGTGGCATAAGTATTTTGACGAAACCTTTGTGGTTATCTCGCGAGTTTGAGTAAGTGTTAATACAATTGTTTTTTATAGGTAGACTTTGTTTAACTTAACTTTTTTTTGTATAATAATAATTGAATAATTGAAAAACATGGGGAAAACGTAAGAGCCTTGTCGTTAGAGGCTCAATCGTAGCGAAGTTTGAAGCTGGGGTTGCCGTAAAAGGCATTGCAAATGGGTTTAAACTGTCGCGTCAAACAGTACATTATCAGATTACCAAATTCAAAAACATAATACTATTAACAGCTTGCCAAGATTGGGTGATAAACGCAAAACAACGGTAGATGAAGGCAGAGTCTTTTTGCGGAAATTCAAGAAAAACCTCAATCTACTGCAAATGAATGGAATGATATGGCCAATAAAACAATCAGTGAACGTACTGTTCAAAAACGTTTGATAGAAGCAATGATACCTGATAACTTACCGAACGAAGGAAATACCTTACAACCATAGCTCGCAAATAACTGTTGGCCGTTTTTCTTCATGCGCTCTCGTTGCGAGCACAACCGAAAAAGTTCATACTCTCTCGCTCTCGCTCAGAGCAAGAGACTCTCGCTGTCTTCATTTATTTATTCTGTTGAGCTCCTTTCGTTGAGCTCTTTATATATCGCTCTTTTAATGAGCAGAGCCTAAAGAGCGGAACGAGAAATGCTCGCACAATGAAAAACTCAACGCAAACGGTCTTCACATTTATTTTTGTTGTGAAAATACGATCGCATTAATATATTTCGTCTGCAAAATAGACCCTTAACGATTTGCTTGCCTATGCGTGTGAATGTATACCAATACATACGCAAAAGGGCAAGACTTCTTGCTTCACTGAACACAACGAAACAGTCTTGGAACAACCAGAACAAATCAGAATAGAAAAAAAACGGTTTCACCCGAGCGCGAGCGAGCTCATTTAAGCGATAAATCGGTTGCTCGCTGAGTCTTTTCGTAGAGTCAGGAAAAGACACTTATTTGCAGACAACAAGAAACGGTCGACAGTTATTTGCGAGCTATGCTTACAACACTAAAGTAAACAAGGCGAAAAGATTGGCTTTCGCAAATGAGCATCAGCGTAAGCCAAAAGAGTTTTGGAGGAGCGTTCTTTGGAAAGACGACAGTTCCTTTGAATATAATTCATCAAGGCAAAAGATTTTTGTAAGGCTGCTAATGGTATAACGACAAAAAATTGGCCCGTTTGCCGAAGAGTGAGTCATGGCGGGGGTTCTGTCATGTTCGGGGTATGCATTTCGTACACTAGGTTGGGTAACTTGGTTCCCATTGAAGGTTCGATGAACCAAGGTCAATATTTAAGTGTGCTGAATGAAAGATATTTCCCCATGCCACAAAAGCAGAACGATCACGAAATTTTTGAAAGATGTTGGTGTTAATACTCTCGGCCACCAGAGTCCAGACTTAAACGTTATTGAAAACGTGTGAACCCTCATTAAGCGGAAGCGAATTGCATCTTCTTATACTTATGCCAAAGGCTGAAAATCAATTTAATTCATATCTTTTTTTAATTTCCAGGAAATATTTTTTGTTAAATTATTTTTAAGTTTGTATTACCGAGATGCAAGAAAGAAGATACAAATTGTTTAGTTCTATAACAGCAATAAAAAGTTACAAGCAAAAACACATCACTTTAATTTCGTCAAAATACTTATGCCGACTAGTATATGTATTCTTTGAATTCGTCTATGAAAAAGCATGCACCATTTCTTATTATTTTTACTAGAACTATAATAATAATATACCTGTAGTGTATCTTGCGTGTAAAACCGACGTTCCAGGAGATCCCCATTAGGCTTGCGTACGCGCACTTTGGAAACGTTTAATGTTTCAAATTCAGCTGGTTCTTGAAGTAACGATTTTTCAGCCTAAGTAATAAATATTTTATAATAAAGTTTCATTTTATAATAACTTGCGCTCCTTACTGCAAACCGAATGGACTCTCGTCGGGCATTTTGCTCTGCTTTTTCTGATTGAATGCGCTTACGCTCTACTGCTTGAGCTGCCTCTTTCTGCCGCTTGGCTGCTTCTTTGGCCATATCTGCCTGTAAAGTGGCTGCATATGCCTCATCTTGTTCGGCTTTGACCTGTTCACGTGCAGCTCGTTCGAGCTCCTCTTGTATTTCCACTTGCAGTTGCTCGTCGTACATCTCACAAGTCGTCATCACACGAGTTAATAGTTCATCTAAACCAAGGTTGCCTAAAGTATGATTTTTTTATGGGTAAGTTCTAAACTTCCAGCATAATATTAGAAAACTTACCGTGAATCACAGATAGTACCTCGCAATCGCGACCCAACTGACGACTCTTCCCTACAAGTATAATGGCAGGCATTTTATCCAATTTAATATTCCGAGCAGTCAAGGATGCGTTGCTGCTTATGCAAGCCGTTAATGAGGAAAGAAACATATCCTTATTGCTTTCGTAAGTCATATCCCAACCATAGGTTACAAATTTTTCATTAAATGCTTGAATTATGCTCTCATGTTTTAGTAAATGGTCACAGAATACATTTGTCAGAATACTTTCGCCATTATGTAAATAAATAGCTAAGATTTTACGATCTTTGGCAGGTTTATAACAAGCCAAGTTCAAAGCATTCTCCAAGCTGCCAACAAAAAAGTCCGGATGTGGTTGACCATAACGTTGTCTATAATTGTCGACGAACTGCGTTGAACCCTGTATTTCGCCATCAATGTTGTTAGGTACTGAAAATCAAATGCAATGAGTGTCAACACTATAATTCTTTAATTATATTACGACTTACTTAAATGCCTACTAGTTGGTTGTAAAGGCGGTGAATCGGAGAATATATATTCGGTATTATTAAAATCAGTTGCATCTTCAAATTCATCCGCTGAACTTCCACTGTCGACAGCTACCACTTCACTACGAAATGAATAGCCCAAAAAGTAATAGTTGATTATTTCGTATTCCACAACTTACTTGCTAATAAGATTGGAGTTACTTGGCAGATGATTAGCATTACTTCGGAGCACAAAATTATGAGTCAGTTCAATTCCTGATTGCTAAAATAGCAAATGCTATTCAAAAATATGAATATTTTAAAATATACTTCACAACCAACCGCTAATGTGGTTTCATTATCAGAACCGCTGGGCCAACCAGTCCATTCCTGATGTCTAACTGGAATATTTGTTATGTAATAGACATTTGTTTTTAGCTCTAGAATTGTTGTGTTTCCAGTTAGGTTTAACGGATCTATTGGACCATTTGGGTCATTAAAAATTTTTATGGTGAACATCTTGTCTATCCGTTGAGAAATGTCATCTCTACAAAAAAACTACCTGAAAATAACTATAATACTATTATCTAAATATAATCTTACAGCTCAGTATCCATAAAGCCATCAACGGTCAAATCTACCAAAATTAGTTCATTTTCAGTAGCCAAGTCCAGGTTACAAATTTGGGTCTCCATCAAATGCGCATCGCTGGCTTTAGATGGAGGCCAACCACGAATAGCCTGACGGCATTGTGGAACTTCAGTTACATCGTAAATTTTTCGTTTTAATTGCTCTGAAATGTTTAAAATTGAAATAACTCCATTTTTTTAGGCTATCCCTACCTATGGTTGCATTTAAGGGCAAACGTATTTCAAACACTCGGTGATTGAAATGTATATTGAATGTTATCGTGTTCTGGTTTTCGTTTTGCCCAGACGGATCTAAGTTAATGCTCGACGTCAACTGGGCCAGCAAGTGAGAGGCTATTAGTATAAAAAAATATATAAGCGATACATTAAGTTTGTGATGATTTGGGGCTCACTGGGAAATCTTTGTTGATGGTCATTTGTATGCTGAAGATCAATTACTTCAGAGAAAACTTCTGTTACAGCTCCCTTGGTAGTAAGTGAAGATGGCCCAGGCATTTCCTCATATTCTGCAACCGCAAATTCATTAGTATTTAAGTTCTCGATTTGATTTGCTACTGGTGGCTCTGTTGGATGTATCAGATTAGCCAGTGGAGTATCATCGTGTGGCATAACACGGGTTAAGGCCTCCTAAAAGACATGTAATGGAGATTATGTAAACGCATGTACCATGACGGACCAAGAATAAGAAAATGGGAAGCATGGGGTTACTAGTTATTGGTAAAGACAAAGGCAATGAAAATATGTACTTACCATAAGATTCCAATTGACAGCCTCCAAATGGGAGAAAGCCTCTCCAACGTCATCAATGCCCGTAATGGCCTGCAGAAAAAGTATTCATTTTAGAATTTGGCCGATAAAATAATACAATAAGGATTGAAGAATTGACTCCCAAAGATATCTGGAGTTGTATGTTTACCTGAAAACTGGCTAAGGTTTCTTC
>JAECWJ010000648.1:22500-35592 GCA_018150375.1 Drosophila sturtevanti
TCTAAAATGCCCAGCAAATTCAGGATCAATGTTTTATAATTATAAAAAATTTTTCTCAATAGTGCTGCAGGCAGCTGACGCAAAATGTAAATTTGTTACTATCGAAGTTGGTGGTTACGGACGTCAGAGTGATGGTGGAGCTTTTGCTTCCTCAGCGATTCACACAATGAAAAATTCTGGAGACTTAAATTTTCCGAAGATTTCCTATTTGCCCAATATCACAATATCCATGCCATACGTGTTGCTTGCAGATGAAGCTTATCCGCTTTTGGACTGGGTTCTTCGACCATATGCCAGAAGAAATCTAACATTGGAAAATGAATATTTTAATAGTCGTTTGTCCAGAGCGCGTAGGTGTGTGGAATGTGCATTTGGCATAATTAACTCGAAATGGAGAATATTATGGAAGCTAATTGAAACGACGCCATCTAACGCAGAAACTATTGTTAAAGCAATTTGTATATTGCATAATACAATGCTAGATTTAGAAGATGTGGACACGCACATGGCAGAGGGAGAAAAATTTATAATAAACAAACCAAAAAATATTTTGGAAAGCTCAAAGAAAAGAGGTCGAATAATCAGAGACACGTTCCGTAGTTATGTTTGTAGCCATAGAAATGCTGATAGTATTTAAATTTTCTATTCTATTATTATTTAATTTTGATTAAAATTAATTAAATTACTTACCATCAACATTCAATTCGTTTGAAATTTCGTTTCAATTTCGGTCAATTATTTGCCTATTGTGGTAGAGTTTATTTTGCTGGTCCCATAAACAGGGTTTTTTTCAATATTGCTGCAATTAATTCCTCGTTATTTGCAGACATTTACACAAAACATACATATGCGTTCGTCAAATCACAAATTAGAACTAAATTTGAACACGTGCCAAGGCATAGACAGAACAAACAAAGAAAAACAACGGTAACTAGCAAGCGATTCGTCTTCAAATTTAGTACAGCACAGCTTGAAGCTGATTGCTTGCGTTTCGTCTTCATCTTCGTCTTCGTCACAGCGCGCCCTATGCGTTCTAGCGAGCGAATTCATACGATTTGTTCTGCACTGTTTTTCGTCTTCATCTTCATCTTCGTCTCAGCGTGCACTGTGTTTGCAGCCTTATAGTTGTCCGATTCGACCAAATCTTAAACTTCATTTGGATAAGTGATCAATGTACAGGAACAAAATTTAAATTCGAAAAAGAACGAAGAAACAGACAGTCAGACATGGTCACATTGACTCGGCTATTGAAGCTTTTCACGAATATATGTATGTATGTAGGTTCATACATACATACATATGAACATATGTACATATGTATATATTTTATGGGGTTAAAAAAACATCTCATCAATTTTAGTATACCTTTTGCACCGATGCATATAAAAACGAACAGCTGAAATGTGTGAGCGAGATAGCATGCGCACGTTGCTATCAAATGACGCATTAGTTTCGTTCACTGATATGAGTGAGCGAGGATTTTATGAAAAATTTTATTCAATTAATGAGGATTTGGAAGGAGTCTGTTTAAATGAAATATCGTTTTTTGTTACAAGGATAATTCAAGTCGGCAGGGACAACTTGCTTACTTCATTTTTTAACTAAATCCACATTATTGAAATATCCAGATTTCACAAAAAAATTCTATATAATAACAGATACAAGTAAACATGCCAGTGGAGCTGTACTAACACAAAAATATGGAGTTGCATATGCCGCACGCTAATTCACCAAAGGTGAAATCAACAAAACAACCACAGAACAAAAACTATATATATACCTATGGCAAACACTTCACTGTAAAAACAGATGACAGTCCGCTTACATATTTTTTTTCAATAACGAACTCCAGTTCATAATTGACCAGAATGAGATTAGACCTAGAAGACGATTTCGCGGTTGAGTTTCTAAAGGGAAAAGACAATTTCGTAGCAGATGCCATATCACGGATATCAATATCCGAATTAAAAGACATGAACAATAAAGTCCTGAAGTCACTACAAGGCAAAAAATTAAACAGAAAACTTCCTGCGCAGGAAATGTACAAGAAGATTTGCCTATGGAAACACTTGACAACGCTTCTTATCCCGCGTATACGAAGTCATTTGTAATGACGAAGTACGTAAAGTAGTGGCCTTGCATATAAGAAACAATAAATGTTTTTTGAAATATGGAAAGAAAATTATTGCAAGAATTGATGTTGATGATCTGTACACCAATAGAACCTTTGACTTAGGTCAATTCTTCCAAAGGCCTGAAAAGCAAGCTGGTATACTTAAGATTAGCCAACTCAAAGTGGCACCGTGCGAAAAGATCATTGAATTAATTCCATTAAGTCTATCAAAAATATGGGCACCAAAAAATTAAAGTGTTAAGAGTAGCGCTACTCAAGCCGGTCACAGTAATAATGAAAAAGAAGTACATATATTCTAATAGCAACACATAAAGTTAAAAACAAAGCAAAAAACATTTTTATAAATAACTTCATATTAATATTACGTTATCTCTTTAAGAAGTGAAGTTTTGTAAAAATGATAAATATATGCCCACAGTATGGATACGATATACATACACTATGTGAAGGGGTCATATGCCCAAATCAACGGCAAGAGCATCACGCTCACAAACATCGCGACATTCTGTTCCTTTGTTTATAGCAGCCCGAAATATGACCAGCCACTTATGTGAACTGGGAAACAGCATGAGAACTGCAGTGTAGGCACTTTGGCCGTAGTCAAAGGGCAGTGCGCATTCCTATGTATATGCTGTCTGCATATATATCTATGTATATACATACACATATACTACATGGTCCCGTTCTGCCGTCGCCTGTCGAGAAAATGTATGTATGTATTTAGGCTAAGAAATGATTTTAAATAAACCAAGAGAACATTCTCAATCTTAAAACCAAATAAAACAGATGTCTCGCTTTCTATAAACAAGAGCGGATAATTTATCTTTATATGCCGACCGTGACAAGTTTCACGAAGAAAAAATTGAACAGAATAAGCTTTTATTACTACATTTTTCAAATAAATTTGGAAACAGTTTACACAAGTTTATTTTAATAAATAAGATAAAAGTCCACAAACTTAATTGGACACAAACAAAAAAAAAACTAATAACAGAATTAAATATCACATAAAGTAGTACATATCTGTAAAAGCTGTTAAAATTCAACAAGAAAATGTGCACAAATGCGGAATGAAAATTTATCCAAATTCAACAACCAACACAACCACAAATAAAACACCAGCAACCACAATAACTAATAAAAGTGGAGTAAATAAATGAGGGAAGACTGGCCCAACACTGCTTCTTTTGAGGAAAGGGAAGCACGTTCCATCCAGGAGTACCTGGAGGTGATTCTAACCGATGGACGACGCCCACTCACAATAGCACAATACCGCAAACTACTTCAGCAGAGAAACTTCGCCTAAGAGCGAATAAACGTAAGGGGGCTGCAGTAACTTGCCTTTATATTTAAGTCCTACCTGCAAGTTGAAGCACAAAAGTGCAACTTGCAAAATACTAACATCTATAATTTTTTTCTTAATAACAAATGTGGTTGGATAATTATAATTAAATTTCAAATAAAAAAAATCAAAGAAGCTAACTTCGGCCGTGCCGAAGTTTGTATACCCTTGCAGATTAATTAATTACTTTCTCCGTCATATCGGATTCAAGATATTTTAAAAATTGGAAATATAAAATTTAAAAAAAAATTGAACCAAAAAAAGAATCAGTAAGTAATAATTCAAGTTTGCCAACGGCCGGAATTGAACCTTCGTTCATGTCACTTCTAGAATCGATCTCTACCTACTGCGCTACCAAACTTAGAATTCGTGCCCTCGCTATTTCGGAATACATTGCAACTTGCAAGCGTCCAGCTTCTCGCTCTTGAAATTTTCGGACGAATTCAAGAAAACAACAACACAATACAAATAGTTTTTTGTCTCTTTCTGTTTCGCACTCAGCTTGTAGTTTTTTCAAGCACGTGTTCGCATATATGTATGTATGTATGTTTGTATGTTTCCATATATGTTGTTTGTGTACGCATATATAAAAGCAAATATAAACGTATTTAATTGGCTGCATATGCATACATACTGATGCTGATGGGGGTTGATTCATTGATTTTATTGATTTATGTCGGTGTTTATTATCCGATCTGATTCAAACTTACTGATATGATGTAAAAGTATAGTTCTCATCTGTTCACCAAATTTGGTTGAGATATCTTAAAAAACAAAAAAGTTTTTCTCACAAAAACATACTTTTTCTGATGGGGGTTGATTATTGATTTTATTGATTTATGTCGGTGTTTATTATCCGATCTGAATCAAACTTGCTGGTAAGGTGTAAAAGCAGAATTGTCATCTATGTGATTTGGTTGAGATATCTTAAAAAACAAAAAAGTTTTTCTCACAAGAACTGTTTTGAACAACTCACATTTTGACCGAGATACCTCTGATCTTTCCTATTTTTCTATAACTTATAGTTGTCCGATCCTACCAATCTTTAAACTTGATTTAGATAAATCATCAATGAAGAGAATGATATGACTTTTATTCACGTAGCTCAAAATTTAAGTTCGAAAAAGTGCGAAGAAACAGACAGACGGACAGACGGACATGGTCATATCGACTCGGCTTTCGATGCTGATCAAGAATATATATACTTTATGGGGTCGGAAACGATTATTTCTATGCGTTACAAACATCTGACCAATTTTATTATACCCTCTGCAAGGGTATAAAAATAGTTTGTTTGAAGTTAAAAAGGTAACAATGTACCCTCAAACTTTATCAACCCATAAAAATATTAATCAAATCATTAATTATGATAATTAAAAGTTATGTTGAAAGTAAATCGAATATCAAAGATTCCGATATTTTTAGTATTGTTAACTTTTCTATGTAGAGTTCCATTCTGAAATAGTTACTTACATAGTTAGCAATGTATTTAATTCTCTTTGTTTTGAGATTGGTTATATTAATTATTAATGATCCTATAAGTGACATTGAATTTCTTTATCATGAAAATAACTTATTGAAACTTTGTATGAATAAATTACGTTTTGTTATGAAGTAATATTCATCATTATTCTTTAAGGAGGATGCAGGTGTAATCAGAATTACGTAAGTTTCGTTTGGGATTTTCCAGGGGTTTTAAGCGCTGCAAGGAGTAGGGCGGGTAGAGAGCGCGACTACTTTAACAAAATATTCAATAATACTGTTCTTCCTTTTCATCTAATTATATCCTTTCTTGGCATTAATTTTGGTTTTTTTTTTTTTATACCCTTGCAGAGGGTATATTAATTTTGGTCAGAAGTTTGCAACGCACAGAAGGAAGCATCTCCGACTATATAAAGTATATATATTCTTGATCAGCATGAATAGCCGAGTCGATATGACCATGTCCGTCTGTCCGTCTGTCCGCCTGACCGTCTGTCCGTCTGTCTGGATCAACAGCTTCTCCTCCGAGACCATAAAAGCTACAGAGCTGAGATTTTCAGCATAGGCTCCTTTTTGCTGCAGGCATTGTATATCTCGGAATCATCCCGATCGGACGACTATATCATATAGCTCCCATAGGAACGATCGGTCATGAATAAGCTTTATCCTCAATAACTCAGTTGTTTTTCAACCGAATGCCACGAAATTTGATATTTGTGAGTTTAATATACTTCTTGATACTTCAACCAAGTTTGATCAGAATCGGACGAC
Source organism: Drosophila sturtevanti (assembly GCA_018150375.1). Lineage (NCBI taxonomy): Eukaryota > Metazoa > Arthropoda > Insecta > Diptera > Drosophilidae > Drosophila > Drosophila sturtevanti. Next base: position 28,230 of record JAECWJ010000648.1, read on the forward strand.
TATATAGCTCCCATAGGACCGATCGGTCATGAATAAGGTTTATCCTCAATAACTCTTTTGTTTTTCAACCGAATGCCACGAAATTTGATATTTGTGAGTTTAATATACTTCTTAATACTTCAATCAAGTTTAACCAGAATCGGTTGGCTATATCATATAGCTGCTATAGGAATAATCGGTACAAAAAAAAATTTTGTATGAAAAATTTTTTTTCTCAAAATTTTGAATTTGTAAATTTGGTATGTTTAATTTACAATAATGCTTCCGGTGAATTATATAGAGAAAATCTGCAAGGGTATACGAACTTCGGCACGGCCGAAGTTAGTCCATCTTTCTAGTTTTTTTTTATAATATATAATTGTTCAGACATGGATCAAGCTATTTCTATTTTTTACAATACTCTCGATTCCCTTCTTAGGGTTTGTGTCCCATGCAGGGTGCCAGTGTTGTCTCATCGACCCCCCTGGTTTTCCCGTGAGTTATCTAACTTAAAGAACGTGAAATCGAGATATTGTAAAAGGTACAAGAAATCATGACGTTCCTCTGATTTTTTTTTTAATTTAAAATATATATATATTTTGTTAATCTTTCGTTTCTTGTTAGTGTCTTGTCTCGTTGATACGACAAGACAAACAAAATAAAACATTATTAGTACAGAAAGATGTAGGAAAGAAATTAGTTACGAGTTGCGTTTTGCAATAATTACACAACTATACAAAACATAAGACAGAAAAGAACGATGGTAACGAACGAACATGAACATAAAATTTAAACAAAATAATTAAACTAAACTTAAACGAGTGACAGACAGAAAAATGAGTGTAGGGTGGGTGGGTTATATCTATTTCTTTTGTGCTACTATAGAGTCCATTAGGGGACTACTCAATTCAGGCCTTTGGGCAATTTTTGAAATTTGTTCTCTTGATATTTCTGATAAATCGAATGAAGTTTGGCCTGCGGAGCAGAGCGTGCCAATTTGGCAATCAGTCGAGAGATTGGCCTTAAATGTGTGGTCGTATAGCGTGAATAATGAACCAATGTGGAGGTCCAGTGTTTGTCATTTAGACCCACTCTAGAATGTTGATTACCATTCAGTAAGTTAAGCGACAAGAACAAAGATCCAGCGGCAATCTCAGATGGTCTGTAGCTAGCTAATTCATAATCGACCATGGACAATTCCACAAAATATTTTGACATAGCATGATGTTCATCTTCTGCCCCAGCGGCCTTCGAGTAACGCCTCAGGAAATGAATGGGCAAGGGACGGGATAGATTACAATCGATTGCTTTTAAAATTTGTAGCTCCATCATGCGTATTTGTCTGGCTGTATATGTATCATCGGTTATATAAACAAAATCGGTTATTGTTGGTGGAAATAGCTCCTCATATTTGGTTGCTATAAAGAGGGCAGTCACTCCCACCAATTGCAAATAGCTTCGTTTGGTATTTTTAACCACTTGCAAATAACGATCAATAATGGCCACTGCCAATTGGAATGTCTCGGCAGCCATATGAAATTGTAAATGCACCTCATTGATCCAATCGATTAATACCGCACGCATTCTATGCGATACCTCCAATTGATCATCCAAATGATCTGGATATATTGGTTGCTCTTGCTCCAACTTGTACAGATAATCATATATATCATTGACATATTCAGCAACCAAAACTAAATTCTCCTTATCATTGGCATCAATATCTTCAATGTTGGCCAAACGTTTGCCGGACAATGATAGTGTGGTTGTTGTGGAACTGCTACTGGTGGCCAATGTTGAGGAGATCTGTGGCTTGGGTAGACGGGCAAGTGTCATTGATGGTGCAGCACCAGTCTCCTTTTTGATAATTTCCTTTTTAATAATTCCAGCTGCTGGTAGTTCCTTCTTAGTGGCTGCCACAGTTGTAGTTGGCTTGGCCAATGCCGCACGCAATTTGCTCAAGGATTTCAATGACAAATTGCTATCCTCCCGACGTAATGTGGTTGTGGTGGTGGTAACCCCACCACCAGTGGCTGCTACATTCACCTGTTCATTTGAACCACCCAACTGAGATGAGGAGGAGGATGATTCCACCTTAATCTTTGAGCTGGCGGCAACGGCTACTTGTAATCTGGTGGCAACGCCAACATTGCGCAAGGAATTGGCCCTCAAAAGGGAACCAGCTGGAGCTGCAGCATTATTTGTTGCATTTGGAGCAAGATTTGTCAAAGGCTGCTTCTTCCAATGGGTATCCACGCGAGGCTTTGCATTCCGTCAAGCATTTGTCAATTTCACATCTTTTAATTCTTTTTGTGCTGCCTCCTTGGTGGTCGCCTTGGAGTTCAAAGCCCTGTTTAGGCCATGATTTTGTAGATCTCCAAGTGCTGCACGTTTTGTGGTCGCCTCATTTTGCGAAGGCGCTGTCATTTTTTTCACCTGAATGGGATTTACATTTTCCCTGGCATTAGCTATGTATGTATTATCCCAAATGGCAAAGCAGAGGAATGGAAGATAAAGCAATTGTGTGATTTACTCGTTATTTAGTCGCACGCTCGGATTTTATGGGGCTTAACACGCAATGTTAATGTTTGCTACTTAGCGTGCTTAATTTAGTAAAACCAGTGTACTCTCCTGGCCCCGATGGGATACCAGGCTGTGTACTCAGATTTTGCGCAGAGGCTCTATGTAAGCCAATTTTAAAACTTTTTGTATTGTCCGTTAACTCTTCAACTTTTAAATCTATTTGGAAGAAATTCTGTATCATTATTATTTATAAGAATGGTAGGAAATCCGATGCAACGAATTATAGGGGTATCTCTAAATTGTCCGCTATTCCTAAAGCGTTTGAAAAGATAATTACTTCTCAATTGCAACATTTTTGTAGCTCTATTATTTCACCAACTCAGCATGGGTTTGTAAAACATAGATCTTCAACCACTAACCTATTAAAATTTACATCTTTCACGATCGAAGGATTTAAGAATGCAAGGCAAACTTATGTCATTTACACTGATTTCAGTAAGGCTTTTGATTCTTTTAATCATGCGCTACTTCTTCTTAAATTAAGTAATATTGGCTTTCCAATCGCTCTACTTGGTTGGATTCAAGAATATCTAACAAAAAGAACTTAAAAGGTTCTTTTCAAGTCTTCATATTCTAGGTCCATCCATGTGACTTCGGGAGTGAATCTGGGCAGTCATCTGGGACCTTTGCTTTTCACATTATTCATAAACGATCTTCCCTCAGTCATAAATCACTCTCGTGACTTTATGTATGCGGATGACGTTAAGATTTGTCTTAGTTTTAAGGACATGGCCTCCCCGTTTCGTTTGCAATCTGACCTTCACAACTTCGAGTCTTGGTGTGGACTTAACTTGCTTAACCTCAACACTTCTAAATGTAGTGTATTAACTTTCTTCAGAAATACTCCACAGATTGTGACATATTTTCTTAATAATAGTCCTTTAAAACGTCTCGATGAGATAAATGACTTGGGTGTCCTTATGGACTGAAAGTTATCTTTTAAGTCTCATATTTCCTCTACTGTCGGCAAAGCTATGGGAGTTCTTGGGTTTGTAAAGATGTAAAGATGGTCAAAGGAATTTAATGACCCTTACACAACCAAAACTTCGACTTCACTTCCTCGTGGATAGACGTGTTTTCCTGAGCTAACACTTACTGTTTTTGTCCATACAAAATCGCGATTAATTTAAATTCTTGTTGTTAAATTCGGTGTTTCTTCTTTCATCTCTTTCGTTGCTATTTTGTTAATTACAAACGCAAAAACAAAACAATATATTAAAATTATTCTTCACACAACAACAAAGATTCTATATCATTGTTGTTGCGCTTTTTTATATTTGCTTTTGATCTTGCGTTTGTAATCTTTACCGTTGCAAGTTGCTCTCGCGTTCTCGCCCACGCATTGATATTGCATGTGCAGTGTTTGTGGCTCTCCCGCTCTTTACCTTTTTTCTGATCTATTTTCTATCTCGCGTTATACGTGTGCGTGTTTTCTCTTAATTTCTTTCTATTTTCTCTGCAAGTTTGACCCAAGTGTCGAATTTGCTCCAACTACTGAGTGAGTTTTTTCTTTGGCCTTTTATTTTATTCTTTACCAATTTACATTTTTATTTTTTTTTATTAATACTAAATTTTATATAATGTCTGTCTGCTCAAGCAAGAAATGTTTGAACCCCCCTGCACCCCATAACGTATTTCTCTCATGTTGGAATCCTTCCATGCATCTGCCTGTCCCCAATTTGAACTCGGCCAGAGCACCACATTCTCCATTGCTACAACCAATCCCACCGCAGCTTATTTCATTTACTACTTCCGTTCCGCAAGGCGATCGGAAAGATGAGACTATTTCCATTCCTCCAGGAAATGGTCTCCCTTTACAAGCGAATAAAGCTGTAGTTTCCGATATGTCTGGGCATATATCCAACATAGGGAATATTGCCAATAGGGATCCTGTCAGAGGCCTACATACGAACACTCTCACTGAATCTTCTGCGGTTATAAATGCCGTGGTGGATCCCATGTCTGTTCTCCGTAGACCCCTAACAGGTGTTCCTCCGAAGAAACACATATTTGTTTCTAGGCTTGATCCCGAACATTCGTCGGATGACGTCTTAGCTTTCATTAAGACAAAAGTTCAAGGCAACAAAATATCGGTGGAAAAATTTAAATTTAAATATTCAAGAGAGATCTCTTCTTTTAAGATTAGTGTCCCGGTCGAACTGTTTGACTGTATTTGCAGTAACAGTTTTTGGCCGGATCACATTTTAGTTAAAGAGTACACGGCCAAAAAGAAAACTCGAGATCCGGTTAGGCTTTCTATCCCCGCCTCTTCAACTTCTGAAGGACCATCAGCATCTGCTGGTGGTTCAAAAAACTAATTTCGTCCCTTTGTCTGGCCTATCAGAATGTAAGAAGACTTAAATCTAAGCTTCCTAGACTATATGTAGATAGTTTAGTATTTGATTTTAATATTTTAGCTTTTACAGAGACATGGTTAAAACCTGATATTAGCGATGCATCTGTTCTTTCTTCAAAATTTTCAATTTTTAGGCGTGATCGGACCAATCGCGTAGGTGGAGGAGTTTTGATAGCAGTTGACTCTACCTTACCCTCTGACATTATTCATTCTCCTGAATTTCATTAAATTGAGTTTGTTGGAGTTAAGGTTAGACTCAAGTCGTTTTCCGCCTACGTAAAATGTTCCTACATTCCGCCACAATCCGACATGTCAGTATATAACATCTAGAGTCAATTCAATATGTTTCTTCTTTGTTATCAGACAGTGACATCTTAATTGCTCTTGGTGATTTTAAATTTGCCTGAAATTCAATGGTCACCTTCAGATGAATCTGCTTCGTTGCTTCCTTCTACGTCACATTTGATTATTGATGGCCTTTTTGAATTATCCTTGGCCCAGATAAACTCTGTCCGTAATAAGAATGGAAGATCTTTGGATCTGATATTTGTGATTGATTCTTCCAACTGCACTGTTTCTAAAACTGACCCTCTAGTCCTCCCGGAAGATAAATTTCACCCCACTTTAGAATTGACTATTGATCTATCTTTTCGAGCATGGATCTAGCTATTTCTATTTTTTACAATACTCTCGATTCGCTTCTTAGGGTTTGTGTCTCATGCAGGATGCCAGTGTTGTCTCATCGACCCCCCTGGTTTTCTCGTGAGTTATCTAACTTAAAGAACGTGAAATCGAGATATTATAAAAAGTACAAGAAATCATGTCGTCCCTCTGATTTCGCTCGTTATATAGTCGCACGCTCGGATTTTATGGGGCTTAACACGCAATGTTAATGTTTGCTACTTAGCGTGCTTAATTTAGTAAAACCAGTGTACTCTCCTGGCCCCGATGGGATACCAGGCTGTGTACTCAGATTTTGCGCAGAGGCTCTATGTAAGCCAATTTTAAAACTTTTTGTATTGTCCGTTAACTCTTCAACTTTTAAATCTATTTGGAAGAAATTCTGTATCATTAGTATTTATAAGAATGGTAGGAAATCCGATGCAACGAATTATAGGGGTATCTCTAAATTGTCCGCTATTCCTAAAGCGTTTGAAAAGATAATTACTTCTCAATTGCAACATTTTTGTAGCTCTATTATTTCACCAACTCAGCATGGGTTTGTAAAACATAGATCTACAACCACTAACCTATTAAAATTTACATCTTTCACGATCGAAGGATTTAAGAATGCAAGGCAAACTTATGTCATTTACACTGATTTCAGTAAGGCTTTTGATTCTTTTAATCATGCGCTACTTCTTCTTAAATTAAGTAATATTGGCTTTCCAATCGCTCTACTTGGTTGGATTCAAGAATATCTAACAAAAAGAACTTAAAAGGTTCTTTTCAAGTCTTCATATTCTAGGTCCATCCATGTGACTTCGGGAGTGAATCTGGGCAGTCATCTGGGACCTTTGCTTTTCACATTATTCATAAACGATCTTCCCTCAGTCATAAATCACTCTCGTGACTTTATGTATGCGGATGACGTTAAGATTTGTCTTAGTTTTAAGGACATGGCCTCCCCATTTCGTTTGCAATCTGACCTTCACAACTTCGAGTCTTGGTGTGGACTTAACTTGCTTAACCTCAACACTTCTAAATGTAGTGTATTAACTTTCTTCAGAAATACTCCACAGATTGTGACATATTTTCTTAATAATAGTCCTTTAAAACGTCTCGATGAGATAAATGACTTGGGTGTCCTTATGGACTGAAAGTTATCTTTTAAGTCTCATATTTCCTCTACTGTCGGCAAAGCTATGGGAGTTCTTGGGTTTGTAAAGATGTAAAGATGGTCAAAGGAATTTAATGACCCTTACACAACCAAAACTTCGACTTCACTTCCTCGTGGATAGACGTGTTTTCCTGAGCTAACACTTACTGTTTTGTCCATACAAAATCGCGATTAATTTAAATTCTTGTTGTTAAATTCGGTGTTTCTTCTTTCATCTCTTTCGTTGCTATTTTGTTAATTACAAACGCAAAACAAAACAATATATTAAAATTATTCTTTACACAACAACAAAGATTCTATATCATTGTTGTTGCGCTTTTTATATTTGCTTTTTGATCTTGCGTTTGTAATCTTTTCCGTTGCAAGTTGCTCTCGCGTTCTCGCCCACGCATTGATATTGCATGTGCAGTGTTTGTGGCTCTCCGCTCTTTACCTTTTTCTGATCTATTTTCTATCTCGCGTTATACGTGTGCGTGTTTTCTCTTAATTTCTTTCTATTTTCTCTGAAGTTTGCCAAGTTTGACCTCAGAATTTGCTCCAACTACGAGTGAGTTTTTTCTTTGGCCTTTTATTTTATTCTTTACCAATTTACATTTTTATTTTTT